>JAWNLT010000124.1:8245000-8358735 GCA_035042145.1 Drosophila kokeensis
TGTATCTTTAGCTTGTATATATATATATAGAGGGAGTGGAAAAAAAACAATGATAATTATTAACGCTCAACTGCGTCTCAATCAACAACATTTTATCTCGCACACTCAGGCATGAGCCTCAGACTGCGTTTCTCACTAAGTTTTTCGGAGGCGCGTTGTTTATTTTCTGCTTATATACCCTGTAGTTGTTGGAAGTGAATGCAAAGCGTATACTCAAGTAGGTACAATATAATTAACCTATTTAAATAATGAGCAAATTGGTTAGATGCTTAATATTTACTTTAAAAATAGTATTTTACTTCGAATATTCGAAACATATCCCCCAATATATTCGAATCAATTTCCATAATCTCTAGGATTATCAGTTCTGATATTTCATACAGCAAGTAAGTAATACAAAACTGTTATGAATTTAGGATTATGCTACATATATCGATAAATATCGAATGAATTTCGATACATGCTTCATTTTTTGAGACTATCCCAATGTAGAGCTGTGATATTTAACCAGTCGAGCACTCTCTCCAGCTTGCTTATAGATTTTTTTTCGGCACCGAGTCGAGCGAAAACTGCGACAGACAGGAAACCGCTAGCTGATATCGTGCGCCTGCTAACTTCCGATTTCCGTTGCGAGCGCTGTGATTGAGCGACGCTTTATTTCCTGTCAAAACGGCAACTCTCAAGATAGGCGCCAGCAGCAGCAGCAGCAGCAACACCAAAAGGAAGGCCTACTGCTGGCCTGACTAGGCACAGCTCATGATAAACTTATTAGGTATATACTCCTTGCTACCCCCCCCCCCCCCCCCCACACCATCCCTTCTTCTAAACCCTCTTTCTCTCTGTCTTTCCTCCCTTTGGCATTTTAGCCTGCTCATTTAAGTAGGGGCTGTGGGTGATTTTGAGCAGGCTTGTTAGCAAAGCGTGTCGACTGCCTATTTCGAGTCGGTTAAAGTTTTGGGTGTCGCACAGTCACTCGTTTTGCAAGTGGGAAGTGGTAAGGTGGGAGGAAGGGCTTTTGAGGGGGGGTTGCCTGTCGGCATCAATGTCAGTGATTTATCACAAGGCACAGGCACATAAATAAACACCGGCCCAGGCATCGGAGTCGGAGTCGGAGTCGATTTGGATTTGCTGCTTCTCCTCGTTTTTTTGTTCGTTTTATTTTTTGACAGTGTGCGTTGCTTCGATTTGGTTTACGCATCAATGGATTTATCCCCTGGCAGGGTAGACGACGACGACACACTGCGTAGCTAGCAGCCCAGCCCATATCTGCCCCTGCTCCCCAGGGTTTCCTTTTCATTTGACGCTTTGTGCACTTGACTTTGGCGTTGCTGCTGCGATTTGCTGCCTCTAACGACCCTCATTGTTTGACACTTGGCGTTGATTTTTTTCAAGGAAATATGTAACAACCAACCAACCAAGCCATCCAGCCAGCCAGCCAGCCAGCCAGCCAGCCAGGGAGCAGGCTTCATCTTATCTTGCCAGGATAATAGCAGCGGAGCAGTGCGCGCTTCTGCTGTTCTGTTGCGGCTGCTGATTTTTGGCTGGCGACATTATTTTCACTTTATTGAAAACTTGTAGCCGAAATTGATTTTCTGCGTCTCCTGACATCGCATTCCAAGGCCCAGGGATTTGACATTTCCTTCACTGTTACCCGCTCGTCTTCGCGTTCATTCTCTGCCCCAAAGCTCTACGGTGCTCTGTGTTCAAATTACGCTTTGCCAATGGTATATTCACTTTATTATAAAGTATGTGATCGGCCTACAAGTATATGAGTAAACTTTACTTTATTTTGAAATGATGGAATGGGATGGATCGTATAACTGTTTATATATATACATCCAAACTATATATAAGCCTAGCCTATTTAACATAAGGCATAAGGTCAATGCCAGGCAGCAAAATACGATTAATTCTTTAACCCGACTTAGCTTACGATTAGATTAACGCTAAAGCGAAAGAGTATTTCAACTTCGTTGGCCAGCACAAAAAATTTTCCCGTCCTGCACTTCCTTTTTGTTCGTTTTGTTTTCTACCAAATTTATTTCGCATTTAGTTGAATACTTTTTGGCATTTGGCTTGAAAATTTCGCATACATTTATTTTAAAGACTGTAATTTCATTTTATTCTCATGCTAATGCCCTGGGTGGCTTTCTTGTGTCTCTTTATCTCTCTCTCTCGCTCTCTCTCTCTCGCTCTCTCTCTCTCTCGGGAGAGTGACTTGCAATTGTAGTGGGAACTTTTTGGGGTTTCTGACTTTGGCCTTTCGGCATTATTAAGTATTCATTTGTGCACATTCCTGCTCTTAATGTGCGTGCCTCGAAATTGAGTGCAAATGCAAGTTTTCATTTAAAAATCAATTGAAATTGTGAATTTTTTGGGGTCTAGTATCGCTTTCACATATTCATGTTTTAACATTTTGACAAATTATTGCCATGTTTTCAATTGACAAAACCGAAAATAAACAAAGATATCGAGTACAAAAAATATAACAATTTTTGGTCAATTGTAAAGTTTAATATCAATAAATTAACAATACAGGCATTTCTATGTATGTGTGTGTGTATGTGAATTTACACAAGTTTGCTGTAAGAGCTGTCTCCATGCTTCAGTATATATCTATTTTTTTTTTGTGCGTTATTTTTTTTGCGGGACTGTTATCTCTTTTAGAATATTTTATATTGAAATTTCGTTATGCGAAAGCTGGACGCTGGGAGTTCTGGAACAATAAAAGCAATCAGTGCTTAAAAATCAAATTCAATTTGCGCATATTCAGCATATTCCGGACGCCGAACTTGTTCTTGTTGCTGCTGTTGCTGTTGTTATTGTTGTTGTTTGTTACGCTTTCGCTTTTGTTATTGCCGCAGCTCTCTTTTATTTTCATACAATATTTTTAAAAATTTATAATAAAAATGTGAGAGAGATACTATGAATGCCAGCAAGGACAAAGCCGTAGTAAGCGAGAGGTGACACACTCAGACAGACAAAGATGGATATATATATATATCTATAGACAGAGAGAGAGAGAGAGAGAGAGAGAGTGAGCAGGGTTAACGTGGTGTGGCGCACTGGCAAATCATAAATATTCCTGAATCAACAGAATATGATGAAAATCCATAAATCATTGTGTCTGTGTCTCTGTGTGTGTGTGTGTGTGTGTGTGGATGAGTGTGGGTGTGTGTGGATGGGTGGCTGGGTACTTCTTTTTTCGGGGCCGGCTGGCAAGTAGCGAAGGATTTTGCAAGGATTTGGAATGCAAATCAACTGTGTCAAAACTTTTCTACCAAGTGCGCAGCAGTTGCTGCCGTCAACGTCGACGCCGCAGTCGCTGTCGCTATAACCGTCGCCGTCGCCGTTGCCGTTACTCGGGCCGAGCAAACAAATAATGAAGACGAATGCAAACAGCAGACAGCAAAACACCAAGCAAACAGCAGTCGAGCAGTTCCCCCCCAGACCGAACGAGAATTTAGTTCGCGAGCGGGGTGTGTGAGTAGGTGGGTGAGGGGGGCAGGAGCCTGAGAAAGTGTACAAATTTAAGCAAACAATGGACCGAAACCGAGCAGTGAACTAAGCCGTCAAGAGCCGAAGGAACTCTGCGAGCAGAGCAGCTGAGCGGCGCTCAGAGCTTTCCTCAAGTGCACAGCAGAAAAGAAAAAAAAAACACAAGTGAAAACAAGTTGCACTTAAGAAGCGCTCGACTTGGAGATACCTCTGTTAAATAGAAGTCTTTCTAAATTTCGAATTCTATTTCTATTCTAATTATATTCCATACACTAATTTTTATTGATAGCATGATTTGATAAATAAATGTGCTGTTGCTTTAATTGCTGTATAGTTAATTGATAACAAATATTGATTGCTTCAATTAATTCCCCGATTATTCACACAAATGATCGTTTAACGCTAGTTTTGTAGCGTTCTCCACTCATTTGTAATACACCCCATTTTATACTTAATGCAAACAGTATAAACAGAAAACGCCTTTTGTTGTGTTTAATGAGATAATTTCATTCGCAAGAATCTAATGGAAAATTATTTTAGCTATTTTCATAATGCTACTCGGCATCTCTTCGCTTCCGGAAAGCTTTTCTCTAATTTTCACTCAATTTGGAAACGGCTTAAAACAATGGCAAAGACGCTAAGATCTCGCTATGGGAATTCACTATAGACTCATCTTCCAGATGCAATGCCTAAATTAAAACTTTAATTCAAATATGCGCAGCAGCAGCAGCAGTAGCAGTGCGGAGGAGGAGGAGCAAGGAGCTGTAGAAGGAAAAGGAGGAGGAGGACGAGGCGAGGAATTTGCGTTTATTGCGAGCGCAAATTTGCAATGGAATGTTATTGTGTGCTACGTTTTCGTTGGGTTGTTAGGCAACCCTGGCCACGTTGGCCAAGCGTAAAATTAAACGATTGCAGTCCTATGGTAAAGGTAACTGAAATCAGTGCCAGCTTTGAGGCTAACCAAGCGTAGCTGCATGTTGTAGCGAGGTTAACTGAAATTTAGTTTGCTTTCAATTAACATGAGCCTTTATAATATCGTATGCAGATTAAGGCCAAACTAAACGGGGATGCTGCATCAGGAATTGTGGGCACGTACGCGACACGAAATAAAATCATGGAAATTTACGCAGCTGCGCAGCCAAATGAAGACGAATCTGGTGCGAACAGCCGCAATTGGCCAGGCGACACACAATTTAGAGACAGAAGCAAAAAGATAATACACTCAGAAAAACAAATTAGAGAAATCATAGATCAGAGAATAACATTCCTCATAAACTCTTCTTGTTAGCCCAAAAGTTTTAATAGTTCTACAAAAAAGTTATGGAAAACATTTGATCTGTTTTTCAAATCAAATCAAACTACTTTTAAAATAAGAAAACACGTATTTTTATTTGATTCAATAACTTTTGTTTTAATTTATGCAACATTAACCTTAGAAAATGTAAGAAGAAATTGTAATTGAAATTATGGCACAAGCCATGAATTTAGAGCAGTGTTTTTTGCTGTGAGCGTTTTTTTGTGCTGCGAGAAACTTGTCGCCATAAAACTTGAAATTGAAAAACTTTTACTTTAAATTCCAAATATAGTACATATATAAATATATATATATATATACATTTGTGTATATAAATGTCGTGGGCTCAGTTCAGAAGGAAGCAAAGGCAAGAGCGCATTTCATAGGCAAATGCCAAGGCAAGTTGAAACACTTTCGCCTGATTACAAACGCGTAAATGATGCGTGCCTAATGCGAATCGAGGCCAATACAAAAGGCAAGAAGTGAACCAGTGGAAGGTGGGGAGGGGACACAAACTAACCACAAGCGAGGCAACCAAAATTGACTTTCCAGCAGTACGCCACGGCATAGCTTTTTCTTTTTCCTTTTTCCTTTCCATATGTCGTTTGTTGTGCCTAAAAGTAGGCAACATGACAGAGCAATGACAAGCACAAGATGCCAGCCAGACATTTTTTAATAAAACAAGAAGGCAGCACTACATTTCAGAGTGTCGACTACGAAATACCCTAGAGCAGACATATCTTTATTATATTTAGTTTAGTTTAGCTTCAGATTAAGAGAAATATAAATATTCTGTGTAGAACTAGATTTTAAACTGATTTATATATCTATATTTATATATTATACCATATAGTTGGCTATGCTCAAAGTCTATTAATCAGACTCGTTTAAGTGTTTGTAGCAATATTTAAAATGTAGTTACTTTTTACAAACCCGAAGTGGCAATTGTTCAAATGAGCCTCACGACTGTTCTTCGTTATAAAATACAAATATGACGGTTGTATCATGACTCAGAGACTCAATATACCCTATCTTTGGTGCTCAACTGAAGCTTGTAACGAGCATAGAAGAATATACGTAGAAAAATGTTGCGTCAGGCAAACGTTTAACATATGCCACAGCAGAGCAATAGAAAGAGAAATAGACTCCGAGTAAGTGAGAGAGTGAGAAGCTCAACCGAGTGGGTGGAAGGGGGAAGGGATGTGTGGGGGAAACGGTAGTCATATGGATATGAAGCATAGACAAGCCTCGGTGGCTGGTGGCATCATATTAAACGCGCCAGAGAGATAAACACAGACAGTACTAAATTAATTCTGCTCAATTTGCATTAAAATATATGTATGTATGCAAGTCAGTTCGAGTAGGTTGAGTACTATATGTATTTATATATGTGTGTGTGTGCCTGGAGTCTGAGGCTGTGAGCTAACTGAGTGACAGAGCAGAGAAATTTTGTGTGTGTGTGTGTGATTTAGTTGTGTATTGGTGTGAGCATTTTAGTTACATTTCCGTGGGATTCCGATTTGTGTGTGTGAGTGTGTGTGTGGCGGTTTGTTTCTGTGTTGGTTGATTTAATTTAAAAGCCTCAGGCCATGGTGAAAGCGAAAGAAAATTTAAGTTCAAGACAAGTGCTCTAGCTCCTTCTCTCTCTCTCTCTCTATCTCTATCTCTCTCTGTGTATATATCTCGCTCTTTTTAAAACTGTCTCTTTTTAACCTCCGCGTAAAAGTTTGAGCAGACTGCATAATAATATTACACCTAAGTGGTATTTTTATTTTGGGTTCCTTTTGAGGTCAGCAGCGAGCTGGCTTTCCTTTTTGGCAGCTGCCACGCCACGCCCACACCACACAAAAGGCACGTGTCTTGACCAGAAGGGAAAACAATAAACGTTAAATGTAAACACAGGTTTTTCTTTTTTTGTTTTTGAGCGAAAACAAAACATAAGCATAACAATACCCAGCAAAACGGGCAAAATGAAAGCGAATACCAAATATGAATATCAAAGAAGGTTCTTAAAATATATATATATATATATATATATATATATATATGTCTGTATATATATGTATATTAAAAATAAGTATAAATAAATATGCCAAAAAATATATGCCAGGCCAAGAAATTGCTGCACACACTTTATGAAATGCCAAGGCAGTCGTAAAGTAGGGGTTCAGGGGCACAAGGGCGCTGTGAATTTGTGGCCGCAGTGGATTTGCTTACTCGTTTCACATCAATACCCACTCCGCCCATCCTGCCAGCATTTATCTGCTCAGCCTCCGCTCCGGTTATTGTCTTTTACATCATCGCTTTACTTAGCATAAGTACACGCAAAAACCAACAACGAGCAACAACAAATTGCCGCTGTTTCCCCCCACCCTTGTGACTCTTCCGCACTCCTTGGTTTTTTTGGTGGCATTCCATGCGCCGCGTGGGGCTGACACCGCCGGCAGCTACAACAGCAACACTGAGCATAAAAAGAAGGTATCTCTGTTAACATTCTTAACCTTTTTGAATATTTTCCAAGCTTAACTTATCAAAGTACGTTTGTTCAAGCTTAATGTTTAAGCCTAAATGTGCTTGATTTAAGCGAAAAATTACATTTTGAAAAGCCAATTAGCGGTTCTGAAAGCAGAGAAACACAGCTGCGAAAGTAAATTACGCTCAAGACTCTGCCATTTATTAGCTGGGAATAAAAATAAGGTTTTCCTGCTCAAATCCACATATTTTATAAGAGTTGCAGACGATTTTCAAGATCAATATTAAGTTTCTGAAATTTGTAGTACTTGAAACATGATGCATTAAAATATTATTTAATTTACCTTTTGTATACACGCTTTTTTGCTGTGTATGGCTTCACGGCATGGCTGGGCAAAACAACAACCAGCTGAACGCCTTTTGCCCATTGTTAACATTTATTTTTATTTTATGCACTCACCAATCTCGCCCCCCCGGCACCCCCTGCACCCCCCTACAGCCATAACTACACACTGTGCGCCTTGAGCTTCAAATAAGTATGCACAGCACGGGGCGGGCAGCACCAGCACCAGCTCCAGCTCCTTTTCCTGTTCCTGCTCCATCTACAACCGCAGTTCCAGTACTCGCAGATCCACTGCCTCCGAACCTTGGCTGCTGCTGGTTAATATTATTGACTGCTGTTGGGCTTTGTGGATGGCGCTTTGTTGTTGTTGCTGCTGCTGTGGTGCGTGGGCGCGTGCCAAAGCCAATATTTAGCTAATGGTCTTCATATTTTAAATATTGGCGCGCTGCGTGCAATACCCAAAATGGCAGGAGGTTGAGGAGCAGGGAGCAGGGCATGGGGGCAGTAGCCGGAGTAGCTTTGTAGACAGCCGGGCTGAACGTGTGAATTGCAGAGCTCAGTTAAAGCAACTGTTTCTGGGGCTGTGCGTGCAAAATGTTTAAATTAAACTGCAAACACACAGCGCACACACACACAGCACACATACACTGCAAACACACACACCACACACACACACACACTCGCTTATATGCAATTTCATTTGTGGCCATAAATTGAGGGAGAATTTCGCCCTTTCTCACTCTCTCACTGCTCCCATTTCCATTTATTTCTGCTCGTTTCTTTTATTTTTCGCTATTTATTTGCAAATGTCACGAGTGCGATGTTTTACTCGAATTGTCCTGGATTGTAGGTGTGGCAGGCTGTTGCCGCTATCGTGTTGCAACGATACAGATAAAACTCTATTTGTTTCCGTGGTTTTTATTTACTTTATTTTGCTATGCAAAAAGGGTATTTATGTGGTAAATGGAGTGTGTAATTTGCCTGTGTGTTGTGAAATAAAAATATTTTATTTTTTTAAGTTTTTATTAAGTATGCTATACCTATTGGAAAGTATTTCTGCTTTCGTATTTATTTAGATATTTACGGCCTTAAAATAACTGACTTTGACTCATAAGCTGATGATTTGAACTTAAATGCTGTGACCAAAAATATTTGATCCCAACAAAACTTCATTGCAACAGCTGCTAAACTTATTTCCATGCTTGCCACACTCAAGCAAAAGTCAGAAATGTATAACAACATTTCTCTTCAAAATTGCTGGCCTTTGGTGCAATTAAGAAGGCAATTTAGGAGCAAGCCATAAAGCAACAAGGATTGCATGCAAATCCGCAAGCCGAAACTACAATCCATAGCTACAAGTTGCACAAGTGCGCTGCGTGCAAAAATCTTTGTAGTTCAAACAACAATAAGCACACACACACGCACACACGCACACACACACTGGCATGCAAGCACACACATTTTTGGCACACTGCACTCTAAATAAAGCATAAAAACGTGCTGAAACCGCACTAAAATAAACACACCCATTGGAGCAGGGTTATAAGCATATGACAATTTCAATAGTTTCACAAAAGGCAAAAACGCAGCTCTCTCGTGTACTATGCGGAACAAGTGAATGTACACACACACACACACACACACACGAGAAAGCAACAAAGATGAAAAGTAGCACCGACGGACAAGTAAAGTTATATTGATGTCAAACATGCGCCAAAAAAAAAAAAATATATATGACTAAAAAATGGCTAAAACAAAAAAAAAACAGAAACAAAAACAAAAACAAAAATAAAACAAAAACAAACAAAACAAGAGCCGGAGCCGGAGCCAAGCGAGCGTCGCTTTTGTTACCCAAGTGAACACAAAAGCCGCACACCCAAAATAACTGGAACAGCAGCAGTTACAAAAAAAAAAAACTGGAGTGTGGGATGAGGGGGAGGGGCTGCTGCTGCTGCTGCCTCAGCTATCGAAGCTGAAGTAAAGCAAACGATTTTCAAACTGCGGCGCGTATACGTAATCTGCCATGAGCCAAATATGCGAAGCGCAACAATAACGGTTAAGGGCGGCGTAGGCGTGGCAGGTGGAACCTATTTTTTATTTTGTTACTTTTTTCGGTGATGTGTGCGTTTTTATTATTTGTGCTGTGATGAAGAATCCGAAAATTGAGGACACATACGCTGCACAACATTTGTGCACTTTAAAAACAAACCAAAACAAGTTGAAATGCATTAGTGAAGAGTGCGGATCTAAAAAGAGATACCCTGTACCCACAACCCATAATCGAAAGCATTTAAAACTTATGGAATTTTAAGATTTTGATTTAATTCAGATTGAGTAAAAAGTTGATTGCGGAATACAGCCTTAAATGTGCTTCTATCAATGTTCAAGAATGTCTATTTATTTAAATAATAACTTAAATGAGAGCATTGATTGGCAAAGAAAATTCTTTCAGTAATCTTATGTGTAACACGTTTTACAAATAAATATTGGAGTAGAGAGTTCAATAAGTTAATTAACTAATTATTTTGAACACTCATAGTCGAATGCCAAGGTTTGTTCCAATTCAAATGAAACGTAGAAATAAATCGTACTTCAAACAGCATCTCAATTCAAAGTTATTGTAATGCAATTTCTCAGAAAAAACGAATGCAAATGAAATTCGTATATTTTTAAGTGAAATTAATGATGTCAAATGTGTCCTTTTGAATGACAGACGCCTATTAGAATAATTAGCCGGAAGTAACATTTAACCCATTAGCACATTGTACATAAATAAATATACAACAAGGAAAAACAAATTTACATAACTCAAAACTGAGCTAGATTTAGCTGATATAGTTCAAATTTATGTTATTTCGCATAAAATAACTAAATAAAAATGATAATTGTCATATTATAAATAAATTGCAGGCATCGCGCCTCACAGCCCAATTATACCCTACTTACATTCAATTTGGCATAGTTACAGGGCATACAAAATCTCACAGAAAATGAGGGGGCACAACAAATGGCTCCGCTAAATGATTGCCAATGGATGAGGGCGCTAAGTGTGCGCCTGCAGCTATGCAATGTTTTTTTTGTGCCCGCTCTTTTGCCTTTTTTGTGTTTTTCAGTTTGTGTCGTTTGCTTCTAGGCCGCCTAATTGCTAACGCCGTCAAGGCACAAAGCTCACACACATATGCATATGCTGGGTTGTGCATACATTTTAATTTGTTTACTTTTTGACATTGTTGTGAGGTGCCTGGCACCGTTTTCTGGAAGCAACTGGAGGCGTTACAGTGCCTCTCGCATTGTTGCGGCAGCTGAACTGAACCGAACTAAACTGCGCTGAGCTTTTGCCTAAAACTAAATACACTTTTACGTGACTTGGGGACATCAACATATGATTTTGATGGCAGCCATCGCCACGTGCTCATTAATGCGCCACGGGGGAGCGCACTAGCACACGAGTGAGTCCTGGGTGTAAGGCTTGTTTTTGTCGTTGTTGCTGTTGCCACATGTGTGTGCAGTTGCTGCCACAATCTAAATATACGTGTGTACGTGCTCCTATATATGTGTGTTTAGTCTATAGATTAGTCTCTAAGCTATCCGGTTACGTCTTAGTTTGGGTGTTGGTTCGGATTTTTGGTCTTAATATACACTGTCGCCCCCAAGGGAAATGGGGTAGATGGAGTAGCTTTGGCATAGGAACAATTTTGTTATTAAAGCTAGCAGATTGAGAAATTTGGTATGCAAGTTTTATGGAAGCATCGTTAAGGAAAATGGGGAAAACGATTTGATGCATTGGTGTTGAAAATCGCTGCTGTTTTTATTTCTCAGTTTGGAGGTGCTTCAAAATACTCATGTGAAAGTTTCTGTCATTAAATTTCATTGGAAATCCGAAAGAAAATTAAATGCATAGATTTTGGATGAATGAGTGTGGAAAATTTGGTTAGATCGCCAATAGCATTTAAAAGAAAAGGTATAAAACACATCTATCAAATGAGTATCTGATAGATTTTTAAACAGTCTTTCGTTTCCTGCTGCTGGCAATTGGAGTCCTTTTGAATGATAGGCGCCCATTACATAAGTCATGTACGAAGAGAGCCGACAAAACAGCAAACTGAACTTGATGGCAGAACATTGTCCCTGGGCTAATTTCCATGTTTTGCAGTTGAACTGCACAAAGCTTGCGCCAGAGTTCGCCTGTGGAAAACAAATTTCCTGCCTACACATTGACACTGATTTCATTTCATTCAATGCGCTGGCAAACTTCACATTTCAATGGCAGCATAAGGGATGCATAAAAGATGCCAAACAGCCAGCGAACGGAAAATCGGAAAATGCAGGGCTAAATGTGAGGCAATGCAAAACGCGGCATTTAACACATTTTGTGGAAGAAAGAATGAAAGCGTACACAACAACAACAACAACAACAACACAAGCAACAAAAACGACATCAAAGACTGAACAGGTGAAAGGCAGCGTCAAGCATACAAACGGGAATTCCAACCCCTTAATAACCCCATTCCGCATCTCTCTTCTCTATATATACAGTGGGGTAGTCAAGTCACACTGTGGTCCTATAAAATGCTTACAAAATGTTGTTTTATATGAGTACCACGCTTTTGTAGATATATATATATGTGTGTGAGTGTGTGTGTGTGTGTGTGTGTGTGTGTGTGTGTATCTGTGCGTATAGCTTGCATTTTACATGTGCCGCACGTGTGCAGCAACAAGAGCAGCAACAGCAACAGCAACTGCAACAACAAACATAGCCTGAAGAAACAGAGCCGGGAAGAGCTGGGAAAAAAGCATAAATCGCTTCACATGCGCAAACAAACTGTGCCCCTCCTCCCCACCCCCCACACACACACTGTGCCCTCTCCAACACTCACTCTGTGTGTGTGTGTCAGCACTCATTAGGATTAATTTTCCGGTTGCAGCATAAACTGAAGCTTACAGCGCAGATAGACACAAGAGAATGCAAAGAGAAAGAGAGAAAGGTAGAGAAAAATAGTGTGCACGTGAGCGAGAGAGAGTTATATATTGCGCCAAGTGTAACAGGCAGTCAGTCCGTCAGTGCATCAGTCGTGTCCGGCGAGCCTTCAGATGTAATAAAAACGAGACATGATACATAATCTTTAAGTTGTTGAAGTTTCAATACCCTAAGAGACACATAACAAAAGTTTAACTCTTAGCCTCTAACAGAACAATAGAAGATTTTCCTGAGGGATATTTGGAAAACTAATCTGTCCCTAATAACAAAAAAGTCCCAAACAAATATCAAATCGTATCTAGGTTGATTTTTAGTGATAATTTGGAACTTATCTTACAGGCATAAATTATTTATTGAGTGTTTATTAGCACTTCTCGGGTTTCATAAATCTAAGAACTAAATCATATTCATTATATGGCAAATATACGTTTTATGAATGAGTCACACAATTTATGACTCCATAATAGTACCCACGACATTGCCTAGGGTATACAATCGGGAGTATGTAAAGTTGCATACCCCGCTGTCGCCCTTCTTTCTGCCAAGCAACCGCTCTTCTTTGTTATTGAAGGGGGAAAAAAGAAATAGTTAAACTGCATAAAATTTAATCAAGAAACGTTGAATGTCAGCCTGTTGGCCCTGCCTGGTTACGACTGCAGTCGACGGCTCGACCCACAGTGGAAGAGCCACACACACAAGCGCACATACACATGAGACCAAACTTCAATGCACACGCACAGGAAGCGAGCACGTAAGGGAGCAAAATGACATTTTATCATCGAAGGTGGGGCGCCAAGCGGCGGCGGCGGCGGCGGCACCAGCAATAAAATGAATGAGCAACCGAAATGCAGGACGAGCCGCAAGGACGAAACGTAAAACGATATGAAGAGCATTTTGTGTGCGCTGAAGGATAACCTACATTTTACTTTTCATTTTTAGTTCGCCACTTTATGCACGTCTGCATGTGCCACGAGTGTAGCAGTGTGTGTGGGTGTGTGTGTGTCTGTATGTGTGTGTGTACGTTACATTGCAATGACAAAGCAAAACTTTCCAATTAACTTTGATTAAAAAGTTTCCACTATCGCCATACAATGTAAACATGAGAAATTTGTTTGAATCGAACTAGCCCACACACTATCCCTCTCCCTCTCTCTCTCTCTCTCTATCTGTTTGACTCTCTCTGTCTCGTGCTTTCTCCAACTGGGCAATCAGTGGGCGTGTCCAAATGAACGTATCGGTGTCTGTGGTCTTGTGGTCTTGGCCAGGTGAGCTGCACACATAAAATCAATTTGCAATAAAATCAGTAAGTTGTATTTGTTCAGCACAAACAGACTGAAACGTGGCTTGTACAACCTTAGGGACAGGTAGTTGCGGTGTGATGTGGTGTCGTGTGGTGAGGTGTGTGGGGGGAAGACCAACAATGTTAACATAGAGTTTGATCAAAGTTCTGGCGCTAACCTAAATTGTAGGCAACTACACTTCAGGCTCTCTCACTCTCTGTCAGCTTGGGGCCGAATTACGTTAATAAATCAACAAATAAGTGAAATGAAGAAATGAATGCATAAATGCATTGCAAATACACACATTGACAGCCGCGCTTGATGGGGCGGAAGGCAACCACAGCCGTGGGTGTTGCAACATTCGAACAACAACCACAACAACAGCAACTGCAATTGGCAACTATTTGTGTGAGTGTGTGTGTGTGAGTGTGTAATCTTTACAATGAATAAATTTACAATATTTGTTTTCATTGCATTCAGTTAAAATGTTGGGTTTATTTTCACACAATGAAATGCTACAAGCGACACTTTGTTCACTCATCTCTTTGGTGGCGGGATCTGGCGAGGAGTCTCTCCATTGATTGCCTCGATTGATTCAGTACATTTTATTTTATCACAACTCGTAACGATTCCATTCGCATTACCAACCAATAACCACTGAGCATCGATCCACCAAGCGTAATATTTACCTGTGCTCATACTTCTATTACGATAACATTCTCCAGTTGAGCGCATTTTGTGTTACTTGCTTTTGGGCTTTTGGATTAACACAAAAACTGGTAATCTTAAGATATATTGTATGAGTCATTACACAGATTAATATTTATGAATGCTAATGTTATTGCAATGACTTTGCTTTTATCATTAATGCGAAATAATCCAGATTGGATATTATTTTATATTTGTAAACATTTGCTGAGCAAATACTAATTTAATAAATCTCACTTTTATTTTATGGCAATTAAATATTTTTATATTTATATATAATTGTGTATTTATTAAAATTAATTAATTTTTATACAATAACTGCTAATTCTACAAGAGATTTGAAAGAACCAACATATCCTCATCGTTTCTTGCAGTGACGATAATTTTAATTTAATTTTATTGTATATAATAAAAATACCAATGATTTATCAAAAGCATAACTAGCAAAATTGATGACGTAAATTGTAAATTATAATTAATATATAAGCCAAAGTGGGAATCACCTTAATCACATTGATTTAAATAAGTTGTTTCCGGCCGGATAAGCAGTGTCTAAAAACAGCTGACATAATAACAAATGTGTATGCATAAATGTGATAGCAATTATATTTAAATTATTAAAATGATAAAAAGGAAAAGCTCAAGCCTGTCATGTCACATTGATTAATTTGTTGATCGCATGTAACATGAACTACGTGTTTTGTATGCTGCCACAAAAAAAAAGGAGAAGCATTGCACAATCGCTCATCTGGAATTCCGTTTCCGATACCAATTCGTATTCGTATTCGAATTCGTATTCGTATTGCAATTGCAAATTGCAAATTTCTATTGATATTCTCGACTGCTCGTTGCAGCATTCAATATACCACAAATGGCACATCCATTACAGATGCAGCTGCATTGCAATATACAAATTTGCAACAGCAATCCGCAATTTGCTTATAAGCAACAACAACAACAACAACAGCAGCAGCAACAACAGCAACAACAGCAGCAACAACAGCAGCAACAACAGCAGCAACAGTTACATGCAGCATGCGGCGTCCACCCAGCGCCCAGTTTATCGCCGCCCATTTGGTGCACAAACAAATTGGGCAACTGTTTTGTTTGTGTCCGTTTCTGTCTGATTTAGCCCGCACATGACAAAAATGTTGCACAATGGCACAAAAAATCTGTTAGTTGTCAATATGTGCACAGTTGGACCATTTTGCCAACGTTGAACCTTTTGCAAGACGATGGTGCGGGTATCGGGAGGGGGAGGGAGAGGGGGTGCAGGTTATATGGTAACAACAGCTGCAAACTGTGGCCAAAGCACGAGGACCAACAGAGTCGCAGCCAGTGCTTGTGCTGGTGCTGCTGCAAGGGAACCACAAGAATACACACACACACACACACACACGTACAGAGAGAAACAGAGACTCGCACACACACACACATAACACATACACTCAAAGACATTTAGTTCTTATTTCAATTAGTCAATTTCTTGCATTCTAATATTTAAAGTAGCAGCAGCAGAAGAATGCTGTATAATATTTTAATAAGAACTATTTATTAGTTCTTAGTTCGCTATTCTTCAACTTATTGCTATCTATTTCTCTAAGTGCACTCAAAATGACACTTGCACAGACAGATGCATTCTAAGCGCTTGCTGTTTGTTTGTATAGCGAATCAATCGTTTTGGATGATTGATACAAATGTTTGATATACATTTGCCAGCTGGCAACATAACGCACACTGAACACACAACTAACACACACACACACACACACTCACACGCACGTATGTGTGACGCTCTCATAAAATCAATCGATCGCCAGAGGCCAAATTTTCAAAAAAATAAAATAAAATTTTCCACATATGCCCCATGTTCAGAGATTTGCGCGCGTGACAAATTTTAACGCTTTGGCGCGCAAACGAAATTTGTTGCCAACGGCGTCGGCAGCAAACTGAAGCAGCACTGGCTTTACCTAATAATCTGCAGCATTACACAAAAAACGTTGCAAGAAGGTATGCTGTTTCCAGAGAGTGTTTGGCTACGAGATACTCTGCAGATACAAATTCTTTGAGGTGATTAGTTATTTTGAAGATAACCTTCTCTTCAACAAGAAAATATTAAAAAAAAACTGTTTTATCTTTGATCTTTTGATCTTTAGTTTTCCTGTTAACACTATATGCGCAACATTGTGCAACGTTTTCATACTTCAAAAGTAAATATTATATCAAAAGTAAGCATTATATATTTCTTTACTGATTCATTCAGCTGGGTATAGCATTTCAAGGCTTTCTAACACCCATATATTTGTACCCAATTTCAAATGGCCACAGGGTATAGAAAACCATAAAAGCCCGCATATTTTGAAATACGTTTGGCTTCCACGTAATGTTAACATTTCTTTTTTTTATGCAAGACACCACAGCTGCTGCATAACCAAAGGGTCTTAAAGCTACTTAAAGCCCCGGGAACACATTAAAAGTTTAGGGGCCGCTGCTTTCTTGTGGTTTCCTTGTCTGATTTAGTTAAAAAAAAAAATCATGACGCTACTTGCTTAAAATGAAAAAGCCCGACGTACTTTTACTTTTATTTGTACTTGAGCTTCTTCTCTTTTCTGTGCCCTTTTTTTTGGGGGGGTCTTAATAAATAATTTGGCAAGCATAAATTTATGCTTCAATAAACCAGGTCACAGCCAAAGTCTACACGGCAGGTGTGTAGGGGTGAGAGCATAAAAGAAAGAATTTCACTTCAGCACCAAAATGGAAATAATCAAGTTTACACACCGCTGAAAGCCACACGAAAAACACCCAACGTCCAAGACACACTTCGGAAAGTATTTTACACTTCTCCTTCTTGTTTCTTTCATTCATCTTCATTTCAACTCAAATTTTGGCCCACTTTCAACTTGAGTGGAAGAGTTGCACAATGCAAGAAAAGAGCACGTGGCACAACGAATGTTAACTTAACTTTGCTTTTGGTACTTTCAATTCCGATGCTTTCTTTATTTGCCATACTCTGTCTCTCAAAAAGTTATGCATATTTGACTTAAGAAACACATATTTATCTGAGTTAGTAAATTTAATATAAAGTCTACTGAAAATTTCAATACAAATTCAAAAATGATGCTAGCAATCAGAATACAGAAATCTATAAAAACTGTCAACTATTTAACGTTTCTCAATACTGAATACAGTGTATCTTGCTTTCTTGCATTCCCTTAATCTTTAAGCTTCGTGTGCAATTTCATTCTGATTTTCTCGAGTTCAATTTTCAATATTAATTTGTAAATTGAAGTTTCTTATTTGTTGAGTTCTTTAGAATTTCTCTTGGGATTGTTGGGAGAGTTGGCCATGTGTGCATGCATGTCTTTATTTATGGCTTTAAACTGCTGACCAAATTATATAGTCAGAAGTAAGCTTGGTCTAAAGTTATTTGCTTGTTTCCTTGATGTTTCCTTGTGAAGATAATAATATTTGTAGCTCGCTTTAAAATACCTCGTATAACCGGCATACTGGGTAACTCCTAAGCGAGCGGATATCCCTCGAGCTTTATATTTGTTTTCATAGACCGCAGCAGCCGCATGAGTCGTTCCTTTTTTGTATTTTTCCGTTCGCTTGTTGTCTGTAGATAAATTGTGGTGTGAATGCAACTAGATCCCAATCTTGCTCTCTATCTATCAATCTCTCTCTCTCTCTCCCTCTCCCTCTATTCCCTTTCCACCCACCACATGCGTGTGCCGCTGCTGTTATGTTTGCGTTAAAGCAATAAACAACGTGACTTATCACATTGCGTAACTTGTGATTTAATTGGATTTATACACACGTACGTGCAGTGGGCTGACAACCAGCCACGCCTTCAAATTTCGTATTTCCGTTTATTTTTATGGCAACTGCAGTCACACACACAAACACACACACACCTCTCCCCCTCCAAAGTGGCAATCGCCAATCGGCATCGCAATTGCCAATCGCAATCGCTATCGGCTGTGGTTGCGCAAAGTTTTTAATTATGTTTGCGGTTAGCAATTCGATTTTCTTCCCGTGTTCACGTGCAAAAGTTATTTCCCCTTTAATATTTTATATGTATGACTGACATGGAGACATGTGTATCGGATACGTTCTGTTTTTCATTCAAGGAAATTCAGATTGTGTATTAAATACAAAAAAAACCCATGAAACCCACAAAACGATGAAGAGCGCAATTTATAAATTTAAATGTTTTTCCAAAGCTATTCAACACATAATTTTGCAGACTTAATATACAAGAAAGGCAAATCAGATTGTTAGCGATTGTTAGCAAACATTAATTATTATTAATATTACTGTTAATAACACATACAGCGTAAATTGGAATTAGCATGACGCTTTTTTTCTTGAGCATTTAAGTGATTCAAAACATTAACAAAAGTAATGAATCTTAATATACGTAAAATAAGAAATTTGTTCTATTTTTTTTAATCGTTTTCCGTATTGATTATTGTTGTTAGTTATTCACTTTTCAGGCTATTAAGAGCAATTATTCACATTCGATATTTGTTCAAAATAAAAATATTTCGACATGCTAATATTTTTTTTTCTTGTGTTTGATACTCAAACTCAATCGTTTTTTGGAGAGGTTTTTGTATTTGCACTGAGTGTGCCAGGGATTAAAATATTAAATGTTAATGTGGCAACTATTAAGCAGCGGACACGCTTATAAGTTGTAGGCAAATGGGCAAATATTGACAGCATTCAGCATACATCAAACATCAAACAGCAAACAGAATGATGTATAAAAAGCTGCTACTGCTAATGCTGCTGTTGCTGTTGTTGCTGCTGTTGCTGCTGTTGCTGTTGTTGCTGTTGTTGCTGTTGTTGCTGCTGTTGCTGCTGTTGTTGTTGCTCTTGTGCGGTGCCAAATCAAATGCTCGCCAACATGGCGTATGCGTAATTATAATTATGTAATGCAAACAGCGCAAAGCGCACAAACACATGCACACGCACAGAAGCACACACGGGGTCGCGGTCATAGATAGACAAGCGATATATATACACACACACACACACCCGTACACCCTTACACGAACACATATAGACACAGGCATGCCATTTTAATTAGCATATAGAGCATCACGCATACGCCGCGTTTGGCCGGACTCAATTTCAGGCACTTGGCATTTGGACTTGCCAGTTATAATTGTTCAACAGGCTTAAACAGACAAACGCACAAGTGTGCGACATCAGTGGAAATAGCTAGTAGGGCAGCGGGGCAGCGAGGCAGCGGGGCATTGGTTGGCATGGTTGGATAATGATAAAGTGGGATAGCACGACAGTTGCGCATTCAATTAACGCAGCAGCAGAAGCAGCACACATACACACCCAGAGAGTCACATACACATGCACATTCACACACACATGCACATTCACACACAAATAACTAGGTTAACAGCTTCGTTTCTGCTCCCTAATCCGCGGTCTGCCACGTGCACAGTTATCGAGACGGCTCACACTTCTCTTTCGCTCTCCCTCTCTCTCTAACCAACTGCCTGGCCTATCTCTGTCTCTTTTGGATATTCATTTTTCGGTCACCAAAAACATTTTGACATAGTAAATTTTGTATCCTCGTTTGTGTGCGTGTGTGTGTGTGAATGTGGGTGTGTGAATACATAATTAGACTATTCACAGTTTAGAGCATTTAAATTAAATTATGATGGCAAAGTGTTGAAATATCCCCAACGTTTCGAGTAGTTCGCCTTTGGGATAGGGCTGTGAAGGGAATGAGGTTTTGGGTGGGTTGGTTTTTAGGCCGGGTACTTTGATCATTGCGTGTGCCACTTAAAGGCATATTGAACTGTGTTAATAGACAGCTGCTAATTATTACCTAATTATTATTTATGTGTGACACCGCTTAAAGTGGGCAAGTATGTGTTTTTAGGATGTGTGTGTGCGCAGTAATTGTAAAATACTTTCGTTGTATAAAATTATTGCATTGTTTGACAAAGAGAATTAAAATTTACTTCAAAGTCATTTTGAGCAAGAGTTACGCATAGTTGATCAATGAATACCGATAATCTATAATAAACAAACATTAATTCAGTTATAGATAATGTATCAATTCTTATAGATTTGATCATAGAAAAATACATAGAAACATCTAAAAAAAATATCGAAATGTACCATTTAGTGAACTCAACATTTCAATCAATTCATACAACTTGTATTTTGCACAACGACCATCAATAAATTAATTGAATCTAGTCCCAAAGCGATGCTTTAAAGATGATTTACTTGGCTGACACACGTGTGACCAGAAGCAACATCAAATGGAATTGAAAACAACTGGAAAACAATTGCGACTGACTAAAATGCTGTGACGGAAGTCGACTTTCATAACTTTGCGCTGAAAGCCGCTCGGCTATTAACTTTAGTGCCCAACGAGAGGGGCGTGGGGCGAGGGGGGTGGGGCAATTGCATGCAATAGCTGGGCAAAATGTTCAACGAGCTACAAAAACCCAACTGCAAATCGCCCAAACTAAGAGCTCCAAGAACGAAACGAAACAAAACGAAAACGAAAAGTTCCAACTGCTGGGGCCAAAAATATGAAAAGTTTTGCTGTCGAGTGGAGTTGGAGTTGCCAATGTGGTGGGCTGCATGTGGTGGGCGTTGCTGCCCTTTTCCTGATTAGCATAAAACTGCCAAAGTCTGTGCGGTACCATAAACATTCGTACAGACATAGACGGACTAAAAGAGCAAAAAGAGAGAAAAAAATTTGTTACGAGTGCAGGCAACAGCATTGATAGAGAGCCACCAAAACCGCACCACACTGCTAATCCTCATACCCTCACCCAAAGTACCTTTACCTATTCCTATGTCCAGTTAAGACCGATGCTCAGAAAGCGCCCAATGGGCCATTTTCGGCCATTGTGTCGACATTCGAGCATGTTTGCATGTGTTGCGCACTTTTGCCAGCAGGCTTACCTTGCACAGCCGCATCCGCTGAGGCACACATACACCCACCAACACACACTCACAAACGCACACACACTCGAATACTCGTTTTGGGTGTGCAGTTTTTGTGGGCTTCGTATTTGGCAAGCTAAACGAGTTTAGTTGGGCAAACATTATCATAACTTGGTCGTTTGTAAGCCGCAATGGTGTAATCGTTTCATTTTTAAAACGTTTTCGGCATTTTTACAACACACACACACACACACACATACACAGATACAACAGACACACACAACATACACACATTTACAAAACGACTGCCTTTCCGTTCATTATTTTGATGTCCGGTTCTGGGTATTTTGATACCCTTGCTGTGGATACTATAAATTTATTAAGCTCTTAAGACAGACATTCGCAATGTCATAGGACATAAATTCGATGAAATGGCTGTCTACCTGTGACAATAAATGTTAAGCTCTGATTCAAATGTAGACAGCCTTAAGATTTAATTACTATACCGAATAGCTTTCATGGAAGCCGTCAGCTGATGAAAATGGGAATTTCTCTTCAGATTTGCCGCAATAACACTCTGCAATTCTTACTGGGAACTATTAGTTGAAACATCGATTCTTTTGAGAATCGTTTTTTTTTGTTGCAGATAACTTCTCAAAATAAATCTTATATATATTTCATAATTGCCACAGGAACATTTCTAAATTTGAAGTTTTCCTTTTTTAGTAGAAACTCGAAAGTGTATGAAATGTTCATCAATCCGAAATTATGCATTCATTTTTCCCCGAAATTTTCATGTGTGTGTGTGTGTGTCTGGTAAAAACTCTGCATACTTTTTGCTGCATAATAATGGACTTTCGTTTTCTGCCCAAAAAGTGCCCTCAAAAGAATATTTAACTTTAGTCGTCAGCAATTTGAGTTGCAAATGATTCGTTTGGACTAACTCAAAACTACCGACTGCAATATGTGGGCGGGTCTTAGCAGATAGTGATTATCTGGAAAAAGAGAATAATTGCTGTTGGGGGGTGCTGGGGTCAGTTAAACCCCTTTGCAATAGTTTCGAATTGCCAGCTGACGCCATATTTAATTTATAGTGTGAAGCAAGGTGTACGAACGAATAAAAACGAATATTAATTATAGTTTTCTAAGCATATATGTTGGGTTCCCAACAAAATCCGTACAAAAATAATACACTACGGGGCAACCAAATGACTTCATTGCATATACATGTACATTTGACATGTATGTATATGTGTACAGGGTATGTCTGTATGTGTATTTCTGTGCTTCCATTGAAATTAATTCAATGCGCTTAAATTTCACGTCTATTAGTCTCTAGAGTGCGACGCCACTTTCTAATTTCCATACCAAATATACATTTTCTTTTTTTTTACATTGTTTCTGGTATGTTTTTGGCTGCCGTTGCTTTTCCTCCTGGTGCTGCTGCTGTGTTTGTCGCGCTAGGCAATTAATTTTGAATTTTAATACCCCAAAGTCACTGAGCGCAAACACACACACATACAAACACACACATATATATATATATATGTATATATAAACACACTGCTGGCTAATTGTGGCACAGTAATGTGCAAGGCGTTTTATATGTTAGCTCATCGGTTGCTTAACACAGTAAATAGCATAGTACACTGTAAAGAATGTGAGTTGCCTTTTTTATATTTCTTATAAATTTTGAATTAAAAATGAACGAATTAGAATTCTAATTGGATTTGACTTTGAATAGTTCAATTTTCTTCATTAAATATAGAAAATTAATCGAGATTAATCAAGTAAAAGCTAAAATAAGCCACAAATATGTATGCAATGAAGATATAGTTTTTGTTTACTGTGTAACTGAGAGAAGTTAGAAAGGGCGAAAACGGGCAGTTGAAATGAGAATGCGTTGCAAATCGAGACGATGTCAACGACAACGACAACAATGACGTCGATGACCTTAGGTGAAAGTTTTTGTGACACACACACACACACACACACCAACACATACACACACACTCATTAAAATAACATGAACTGGCAAGCATACACCTTGCCACCGGAAGCGGAAACATCGCGAAAATGTCAAAGGCACAACGGCAGCAGCAGTGAAAACCCATTAGGGCAACAGCAGTTACTGGGTCAAAGGCGAACAGCAGGACAAAGGCAATATGGACAAGTGGCTGGCGGGCAACTGGCAGCCATTAGATACGCCAGCTCCTTCACGAGCTGTGTAAACACTGTTTAAAGTGTGACCCAATAAGACAAAACAATGCCAAAATTGAATCAACAATAAACGTAAAGCATGCAAAATAGGCCAAAACAAACATAAACAGAAACAACGAGCCAACGAGAAAGTTGTCTTGGGTGTCAGTTGAGGCCGTCAGCCAAGAGCTGAAGTGAAGTTCACGTAACAGCTCGAGACAATGAAAAGCCAGTAATTTATTGTGTGGCAGCGCTAATTGCAAAAATAAAACATGATTTATGGTCAGCACGATAAAAGTGGGCCGGCTACGCGCAGCCAGATGCCCAAAAACAACGCCAGATGCCAGCTGGGGCTCAGGGTCAGGCTCAGGCTCAATAGGCACAGCAGGCCTTAGTGTGTATGTGAGAGAGTGAGAGTGAGAGTGTGTTGTGTGTGTGGCAAGAATTAAGCTGTAACACATGATGTGAGAGCAGTGGCGTAAGTAAAACTGCGGAAGTTGGCAACTTCAACTAACTTCGCCGAGCACTTTATTATTAAAACAACTACTTTTAAGCTGTCAAACGTCAAACGTATTCATATTCAAATTTCATAAATATATTCGTAAGTTTCATTTAGATACTCTTATACTTTTAGATTTCCCAGCTTCTATTGCTGCATTCTTTCAAGGATTAACTTTTGTTTTTCTGTTTTACAAATTTCAAATATTTAGATTCAATTTGCACTTTCTACATATTCATATTCACATTTTATGAGCCCTTCAAAAACATACCTGCATACGCCACTGTTTTGGCAGCCAGTCAGGAAACTTCCTTTGACTCTACGATTAAATATAACGCCAAACAAACAATGTTCAAAGTTGCTAGAAGAAAAAATTTGTTCAGCGGACAGACGCTGGCCAATTATGTCTAAATAATTGCTATGCGACCGTCTTTTTAAATGTGTTGACACCCAACAGCTGATGATGATGAGAATGATAATGATCTTAATGATGATTAGGATAATGCTGATTTTGTTGCTGATGGTGATGAGTATGTTAAGCAGTCGAACCAATGGCTTGGAAGCGAATCAATCAGGCGCACACAAAGACCCATTGCAAACAAGTTGTTGTCCACTCATTTGAAGGGTAGCAGGGAGATTGGATAATATTCGACGGCGACGACGACTGCTTCTACTTCTTCTTCTAGTTGGTTGGACTACTAGTTTCATTAGTTTCGCTGCTTTAGCTGACACGACAACGACATCGACAACGACAACGTCAACGTCAACGTTGCTGAGCAAAAGCAAAGCTCATCATTATGGCTCATTAGCAAAGCTATTTTTGTGTGTTACTCGCATTTTTGCCATGTCTCCCTTTTTGTGGCAGATCCTGGTAACTGGCGAGTGTTGGTTATATTGAATGCTGCTAATTTGCACATAAGCCGCTTGGGGGCCGTCCTGCATAATGCCAAATCTCTTGCGAGCAGACGACTACCGACTACTGTTCGTTAGGACCAACTAACTAAGCCCCTCTAAGCACCAGGCCAGGACCTAATCCAACTGCTTATTACATACTACACATCTCTGCAGCCCACAAAAGTATGCCACCGCACATACACACACACAAGCACACACACACACACAAATAGATAATATTGCTGGACAAAGCAGTCAAGCTAAACTCGCAATGGACTCAAATGGACTCGGCGACTCATCTCATCCCATTGATTTTTAGGTAGAAGTTTTGGCCGCGGCAGCTTAGGCAGCACAAAAAAAAAAAATAATTAACCGCAAACGTTGTAACAAAACAAAGTATTTAGCTTGTGGTAGAGAGTGCTCGACTGAGACTTACCCTTTGCTAAATTTTGAAAGTGGTCATTGTGAAGTATCTGTGTCAATCGAAATCTTTTGTGTAATAGATGACGAAAAGGACATTCATACTAGCTAAATTGCTCTCAACGGTGATTCTTATCGAAGACATGCTCACAACATATGATAAATATACATAAATATACACCTCATCTAATCTTTCATAAACAGAGGATATGCAGGACAAAAAAAATGTAGTCAGCATCAGCAAAAAAACGCAGGGATAATAGAAAACAAGGTGGGGGAGCAGTGAACATTGAGCATTGTCAGACAACTCTTTGAATGGGGTGGAAGCAGACGACTTTCCACCGGCTTAATGTGCCGGTGAGCGCACATGTGTCCATTATTTGGTGCATTAAGACCAGCAAACGTGGCTATAAAGGGGCTTTGGGGTTAAGGGTGTTGGCGTTGCCATGACCGGAGACATGCACAAGCAGAATGTTGCTGATAGCCCTTATTGTCTGGCTGTTAGTTCAACACAACTGCAACAACTGTTGCGACTTTTAATGTCAACGAAAGGTTTGAACGGAGCGACAGGTTACCTCCACATGTTGATGTTGGCAACCGCAGCAACAAATGTGCAGAGATACAGGAAGAGGAGCAACAGCATCCTGTTGCCACTGCCTGACGCTCCTCCCTATGTGTAATGGCTGCAGAAAAATGGCATCAGCATGCAGCTAGGATGAGTCCAGCGCAAAAATGCCAACAGAGGGGAAAGTTATGAATGCAACCTCCCTGCACATTACCACATAAATGGCAAAAAGCAACTGCCACAAAACAACAACAACAACAACAACAGCAGGCATAGCGCACAGCTGCAATGGATAAATATATAAAAAGAGCAACATTAAAAACAAAACACAAAAAAGTATTACAATTCCAGGCGTCATTTACATGGCTTATTGAAATGTTTTCATTTATTTCATTTGAAAGCAACGCGTAAATCTACAAAATGTTGATAAAAAATGGCGCTAATTTAAAAACTAGCGAACCTGGGCCAATAAGCCGATGTATATTTTTTTTTTTGAGACATTTTCGACTTGTTACCTAAATAGCTTTTGTTTTTAATTTTTTGACATTCGATATATCGACATATCGATGATTTGAAAATGTATAAAAAATCATTAACAATGTTTGTTTGAAATATTTAGTTTTAATATAGCTGAATAAAAGGCACATAAGACTTGAATATGTATATATATAGAGTACTTGAACTGAATAATGTTCACATTAGTTTTAGGTTTTTATTTTTGCGTTTTGGCATTTACGATTATTAACTTTATATTTTCTCTCTCACTTGCAGCATGGATTACACAACCTTGCTGTGCTGCGGTCTGGCTTTCGTATTATATTTGAACACCCTTAATGCGGGCTTTGTCTATGACGACAGGTAAGAAGATAAAGCATGGCCAACTTTCACGCAATGCTTAAGCTTCAAGGCAAATTTATGTATTTAAGTTAAGACCAAACACTAACACACAATCTTAAATGTCAAATAAAGGGAGAGCAAAAATTACATAAAGTAAAAATGTTCTGAAATTTTGGGCGAGTTTGTGGTGTGGCACGTGGCATGCTTGGTTGCAGCTATAGAAACTCTCAGTGGTATTTAAAATCGAATTTCAAGGCACTCAGGCAGACACACACACACACATACACACAGACACACACGAACACACATAAAGCACATTCTGTTACACGTTGTCGTTGCGGCTGACAAGAAGACGACTCGCAGCGAATTTGTGTGGCATTAGAGTGGCATTTGTTTATGTGAACTGCAGCAACGGCAACGGCAATGTTAACGACAACGGCAACATCGTTGCCAATATCCCCGAGCTCTGATGCTGTTGCTGTTGTTAATGGTGGTTTTCTTTGCTCAGTTTGTGTGTCTGTCACGAACACCTCGCCAAAATCCCTACATAGTCCACCAAAGTGCGTGCGTGAAGCGTACATGTGAGCTGCCACCCACAACGAGGAGGGCTCTAATGTCGTTCTCGCTTCTCGCCTCCCGATGACACAGTGATAACAACCAAAATACACCCTCGACCCTTGACTGCCTGATTGTGGAGCTAAAAGAAAATAAAAAGAATAAATGCAAAAATATGCAACCAGCTGCATTCTGAGGTGTCCAGGCAAAAATTCCAATCAATTTGGGTAACACATATTGTCCAGCAATTTTGTTGGCCAGAAGATAAAATCATTCACATTATGGTGTATAGAATTTTGGTTATAATTTATTATCGGAATCCAGTCGTATCTTCCAATTTCATGACGCATTCCCTCGAAATTCAAGTTAAAATATTTACACATACCCTAATTATTTTATATTTATTTTATGGAATCCCTCTGATATTTTACATATTCTCTTTGCCCCTTTCAATTGTAGACGCGCCATTTTGGGCAATGCGGACGTGTCTGGTGGATCGAGCTGGCAGCGTAGCTTTGGCAACGATTTTTGGGGCACGCCATTGACGGATAGTGGCTCTCACGGCTCCTGGCGCCCACTTTGCGTGTTGAGCTTCCGACTGAATTATGTGCTGGCCGGTGGCTTTGCGCCGTGGGGCTTTCATCTGGGCAACAATCTGTTGCACTGTGTGGCAACGGCGCTGGTGGTGCGTGTGGCGCGCACGCTGCTCGCTTCTTTCTGGGCAGTGCTGGTGGCGGGTGCACTTTTCGCCGCCCATCCCATACACACGGAGGCAGTCGCGGGGGTGGTGGGCCGAGCTGACGTCGCTGCCTGTGTCTGCTATCTGCTCACGTACCTCAGCTATCTGCGGCACATGCGCTGGCGCGAATCCGCCGATCCTCGCCAGTGGTTGGCCTTAGCCACCACGCTGCTCTTCGCCCTGGCCGCGCTGCTCTGCAAGGAGACGGCCATAACGGCACTGCTCGTCTGTGCAGCGTTCGATGTGATGCGAGCCCTCAGCGGACAGGTGGATAAGGTGAGAATGAATATTGGCAATTTAATACAATCTTACAGTTTATTTATGTTACATTATAATTATTTTTCAATTATATTATACTATACTTTTATAGTTTTCTGAGAAGTTTCATTTTCACTTTAAAAAGTAAAACAAAATTTGAATTCAAAGTTCAAAACATAAGAATAAAAATCCAAATCTCAATCCTGAAATTTGTTCTGCCCATTTTAGCAACGACTGCGTTCGCTGTGTATTGTGCTTGGCGCCTTCGGCTGCAGTGCCTACTATCGCCTGGTCATTGTGCCGGGACCACAGAGCGCCTTCTCCAGCGCTGACAATCCCATAGCACGCACTGCGTCCACGTGGACGCGATTGCTGACATTTCTGCACCTGCCCGTTATCAATTTGAAGCTGCTGCTGCAGCCGCAAGTGCTCAGCTTCGATTGGGGCATGGATGCGTTGACGCGTGTCACAACGCTCTGGGATCGTCGCAATGCGCAGTCCGCCTGCTTCTACTCGGTATTGGTGGGCGTGGCATGGCGCAGTTGCAAGCTACTGCTGCAGAGCAGTGAACACGAGAGTAGTAACAATAATAATAATAATAGTAATAATAATAATAGTGCCAGCTATCAGCATTATCATATACAAAAGGTGGGCAGAAAGTCGCGCGCTAAGCGCAAGCGACTCTCCAACAGCAACAACAACAACAACAACAGCAGCAACAACAACAACAACAACAGCAACAATAACAACAACAGCAACAGCAAGTACCAAGCCTATGAGGTAGCCTATCAACAGGATGCACTGCCCTGCAGTGACTGCAACAATAACAACAGCAATGGCGCCTATGTTTATGGGGATGCAACAGCTGCTCCGCATACGCCGCATTCCTCACATCCCCTCGTCGTGTCTTCCGCTGTGAGCTTGGCTCTGCTGAAGGCCTTTCGTGGCTCGCGCAGCAGCAGCAGCTGCAGCAACAGCACAACGGCCAGCAACAAGAGTAGCGGCAGCAGCAGCAGCTCCAGTTCCAATTGCAGCTCCTTGGATGTTGGCAGTAGTTCCTCCTCCTCCTCCAACGCCTCCACCTCCTGCTCGGAGTATATGTTGAGCGGTATGCCGGCGCCGGCACGCCGTGCCTGCATTCTGCTCATGTCCTGTGCATTTCTTACGCTACCATTTCTGCCCGCGAGCAATCTGTTCTTCTACGTGGGCTTCGTCGTGGCCGAACGTCTGCTCTATCTGCCCAGCGTTGGCTTCTGCCTCCTGGTTGGCTATGGTGTCTCCAAGTTGCTCGCCAGCAGTCGCTGTCGCAGTTCGCCCCGGACACGTTGTCTGCTGCTGCTTGGCTTCAGTGTGCTCCTGGCAGCGATGAGCTTGAGAACGTTGCGCAGGAATGCCGACTGGCGGGATGAAGAGAGCCTGTTCCGAAGTGCCATTATAGTCAATCCGCCGAAAGGTGAGTGTTATTCACAGTTGCAATTCGCAAATTGTCGTTTTTTTTTTTTTGCATACTTTATTCACATTTTATGTTTCAGCACTGGGCAATTTGGGCAGTGTGCTGAGCTCACAGGCGCGCTACGAGGAGGCCAAACAGGTGTTGCAGGAGGCCATCCGGTATAGGCCCAACATGGCGGATGTACATTTTAATTTGTGAGTATCTGTACTATTGTTCACAAGTTGCATTTAATCTTTTATACTTTGGTTAAACTGAAAAATCACTCGAATGTTTTTTGGGTAGTCGAGTTTTTGAGATAATATTAAACTTCTTTAAAAAAAAATAAATATTGAACTTCGGCAAGTTAAAATTTGTCTTCAATAATTTTTTATTACTGAATATGCTAAGGCTAAGTAAAGTTAACAAACGAACGAAATTCAACTATATATTCAAGAGCTGTCTCTCAGCTGTTCTGCATATTTCGTAACTTACCTATTCCACAAATAAGTCAAATATTTCATTGCAACGGATCTACTCAACATTTCTAAGGCAAAGGTATACAAATTTTTTCAACTAGTCACATTTCACACGAAAGTTAAAAATCCTTAAGGAAGCTACTGTCCATTTATATACACACACACACACACATTGCTCCAGCACGATTCTAGTGCTTAGTTAAATGGCTGTCAGATATCTATCTATCTCTCTCTTTCTGTATCTGTCTGTCCCTGTCTTTCTCTTTTTATATGAGCCATTTTCATTATGTGTGTCTGTTTTGGGTTGCATGCAGCACTCGGCTGCGCATTTAGTACGACCATTTTCATGGCTCAAGGCTGCTGCTGTCAAGCAGCCAGACGCTGTTAGAGTTTATAATGCAGCTGCAGTATACTCAGAACCAGCATCAGCATCAGCATCAGGATACGCCCGAGCTAGTACAATGCCAAACAAGCTGTCAAATGAAGCCCATTTTGTTGGATTCCTCGGGCCTTTCGAGGGGGGAGTGTGGATGGTGCTGGGTGTAAATTCTTTTTATACGCCTTTTGCAAAACTATGCGCATTTTGTGCAGCTCACTTTTATTTTTGCATTGCATACTTTTGCCAACAACAAAAGTCTTTCGCGTTCACACTCCAGCCAGGAGATCTGTGGGCTTTTTTTTTGTGTTTTGTGTTAAAGCATCCCCACAGCTCCTCTCCCCAACACACTCTTCATATTGCAGCCATTCGTCTGTCAACGTCTGACATAGTCTGCAAGCGTGCTGTTTTGTCTGTTGTCTGTTCGCATTGCATTTTCCCTCATTGCGCATATTTCTCAGCGCCAGGCGAGGCAGCACAACGGCCAAAAGAAAAGTCAACAGCAGCAACAACACCAACAGCAACTATTATATGCCATATAACAACAGCAACTAGGAACAACAACAAGTGTTTAGCTGCTTCAACAGGGAATGAACAAGTACAAAAAAGGCAGAACTTGCGCAGGCCAATCGACTGCAGGACACTCTGTTGTCATTATCAAACATTAGCTTTGAAGCCAGCTAAAACTGTTTAGTATCAATTAACCAAGTAACCTCTAGTTATGCTCCTTCTGTCAGATCAATTTAACTCCATTCTAAGGAACAAGTCAGCAAAGAAAAGCCATTAGTTTTTGGTTTTTAAGGCTTAAAATTATGTAAAAATTTAAAATGTTCTAACTTCTTGGTTGCTTGTATAGAAAAATTGCAATTAGAGATATAAAAGAACACACACCAGCGCACCAGATATACCCCTTTTCTTATGCCAAACTAGGGATTGGTGAGTGGGAAATACAAAAAGCTATACGCGAAGTTGTGCTTTGAATATTCAGTGCGTCATTTTTGCATAGCTCTTCTTTCATTTGCCTTTTTTTTTTGCGCGCTGTGCGCTGCGCCTGCAACTGGAGCTGCAACTCCAACCCCTGCTCAGATTCCAGCAGCGAGTCCTTTTCACTGTGCCGCAGGCGGTGAGAGGCAACGCAATGCTGCGCCTTGACGCATGCCAGATTATTGCATGTGTTTTCGGTAGCTGGGCAATATGAGTAGCAACAGCAATCACCCCTGGAGTACGTGGGCATGCTGTTTAATGTCAAAGTACTCGAAAGTCAATGGTTCAAAATCAGGTCACATTGCTATGGCTGCTGTCATATATGCTCCAGCTCCAACTTCAACTCCAACCCCAGTGCTCGGATCTACGCAGTATTAGCCGCTGGCAACGAAACCCTTCAATGTCCGAGCCCCAACCGCAATGCACTGAGCACAGGAAGCCGTCGCCGCGTGACATGTTTGCTCCCCACACGCTAATCGAAAATCAATGTTGTCAGCAGCCTGCCCCACATCGCCACCGGATGCTGTTTCCTGTTCGCGCTCAAAGGCTAAGCAGCTGTTTACACATACTATATTATTTACTGCGATCAAGCCATCAATAGCAAATGCCAGCGGCTTTCGTATTCCTTTACTTGACTGATTACCGCCCACGTCGTACGGCGCCCGTAGCATCCAAAGTTGGAATCATTCTCGGAAGTTGGGGGAACAGGCAGACAAACAGTTGTTGACGTTATACAAAAAGAAGCGAGCAACATTGATAAAATTCTATTTACCACAGAAGCTGGGGTGCACACATATATGTTTATATATATATATGCATATAGATATATATATCTGCCACACGTATACACTCCAGTAATCCTTGAGCAACGTTTTCAGCAACCAAACAGCAAACAGCGATACCTGAAATCACTGAGTTGCATAATATGATTTCATTGTTTTTTTTTTTTGTGTACTCTTCTTGTGTGTATTATATTATTGTCACGTTGTGTGCAACGCATCGTAGCAGATAAATCTGCTATATCTATTTTTGCTAGTGATAAATAGCACTGAACAGGGCACCGACTAACTGCTGTAAACAGTCGGATTGGGTTATCATATCATACAGATCATTTTTTGGAGAAGTTCTATCAGTTAGCAAGCTATTATGAACTGATTAGCATTTAATTTTTTAAAGATAATTTTACATAAGTCTAGATAATAATATTATGTTTTCTTTGTTAATCTGAAGCTATTCTTCTATATGTTGTATATCTCGAAATTCACACTTTTCGTCTGAACTATTTTTACTTTAATAAGCTTCAATGTCGAGTCGACACCACTCTCATCTGCAGCCATGTTGCATTTGTTATGTGACTGCATCAAACATTCGCCGACTTCTTGAATGCTTTTGCCTGCTATGTATGAGGCAATATAGTGCAGCTTTTTGCTGAGCAAACTAATTACATAAATCTGAATAATCTTACTTTCGCTCTAGCCTTTTACGTAGCTCACCTTTCAGAGCGTTTGTGTCGGTTGCTGACTGTGAAGATGCTTGACAGGTTTCTAGGCGCCGTCAAGTGGTCACTGGTTGCCGCCGGTTGCTGCCAGTTGCAGGGGGCTCTAATTAGATCTCAAGTTGAGGCAGAAGTGTGCGACAAGTTCAGCAACCGTTAATTGTATAACGGCAACACTTTCCCTTTTACTATCTCAACGCCACTCATTCTCCTTTCTATTCACTTTGCAGGGGCATACTGCACCAGAATCAGCAGGACTTCAAGTCGGCCATTGAGTGTTTTCAGCGCGCTATTAAATTTCGGCCAAGTTTGGCAGGTAAGTGACTTTATCCAGACACTCTTTAAATATACACATGCTACGCATTTCAACAACACTCTCCCTTCACATAAAACCAAGCAATTTTATGCACTATACTCTATACTCTATACTGCAAGTACTCGTGAGTGCACTCTCAGAAAAACTCAAACTACTCTATATATATGGTCTAACAACTGCTCTCTTCACTTAGTGGCCTATCTCAATTTGGGCATATCATTCGTTGCGCTGGGCAAGCGTCAGCAGGCTATTGAAATCCTCCAAGTGGGTGCGACGCTGGACGGTGCAGCGGTGCGCGATCGCAGTGCCCATGACCAGGCCAGAAGCTCGAGCTTTCTGCAGTTGGGTGCACTCTATGTGGAGCAGGGCAAGTTGCAGCGAGCGCTGGCTGTCTACCGAGAAGCGTTGTCCTCATTGCCAACACTCCTGCAGCAACGAGAGGTGCTCTACCAGCGCATTGGTGATGTCTTTGGGCGACTGCAGCAGTGGGACGAGGCAGAGCGACATCATCGTGCCGCATTGGAGCTGCAGCCCAATCAGGTGGCGGCACACTTGAGCTACGGCATCACGCTGGCCAGAAATGTACGTGCTTCGATGAGGTTATGTGTTGGCTTACACTCACTGTTCTTCTTCTTTTTTTTTCTTATGCAGAGCAGTCGCGCTTCGGAGGCGGAACTGTGGTTCAAGCGCGCACTAAAACTGGCGCCGGAACAGGCCAGCGTCTATCACCATTATGGTGAGTAGCTTGGAACAACGATGTAGATCAATAATTTGGATCTGATGAACATTTCTTTTGAAAAGAGCTTTAACTTTTGTTCAACTGTTTGTGTTTCTAAAAAATGATATCCTTTGATGAACGTATTGGCTTAGAGAACTGTGTTTTTATTTCTGTTTCTAGCTGAATTCCTGGCCTTGCAGTCACGTCATCACGAGTCCGCTGTTTATCATCGACGCGCTGCTGAGCTGGCGCCCACGGATTACGCCTTGGTTGTGGCGGCTGCAACCTCACTTAGGTTGCTCGATCGCAAGGCAGAGGCGGAGCTGTGGTACCGCAAGGTGAGGCATCATCATCTCTCATCAATTTCTTTACACTTTTAATTAAAAAATGAATTCGTTTTTTTTCTTTTGCACAGGCTGTTGCTCTGCGACCGGATGACGCACATGCTCACACCAATCTGGGAGCCATATTGCATCTGCTGGGACGCACAAATCATGCGGCGGCTAGTTATAAGAATGCTCTCCGGCTGCAGCCGGGTGATGCCATAACGCTGGGCAATCTGGCGAAATTGGGCGTGACAAATGTTTAGCCACCAAGTGGATAGTGTTAATTAACGTGACGTATATAGAGCGAGAGGGAGATACATACAGAAGAGGACACAGTGTGTGTGAGAGAGAGAGAGCAGTAGTTATTTTTATATATGTATGCGCAGGCCGGTTATAGCCGTTAGATAACTCTACAGAATTTATACGAAGGACTTCGATATCATTTAGCAGAAGGCAAAGGAGACAAGAGGCAGGAGACAGCATGTAAATAAATCACAAAGCAGCGACCAAAGAAAGTCAAAAGGCAAGAAACGCAAATCAGAATTTATGTGGCTTGATGACAAAAGAAATGCATATGAAATTAATGAAAAGGGAACGCAGCAGTCGAGAGACAGAGAGAACAATAATTAAACTACATAAATGTTAAGGAATATCGAAAGGAAATAAAAATAAACCGAAACCGGAAACCGGATGCAGGTGCTGTACAGTGAACATAGTCGTAGCAAAACTATCAAAAATAGAGTTGGTGCAAAATATCGATAGCAGAATACACACGATAAATGTTTGCGTATCGATAGCAACACTTCAAAATATCGATAGCAAAATCAAACGTCATTTTGATAACTTTATGTGCTTAATATGAATGTAAATTAATGTAAATATAGAGACAACAAAACCAAAAAAAAAAAAGCAACCCCATGAAAAAATATGACGATTATAATTATTGACCATATATATATATATATATATATATATATAAGTGTATATGTATGACTGTATGTGGACTATGCCTAAACAATGTGGTGGCTTTCAGTTTGGGCCAGGCGGCTCGCAAGATCGTTTTTATTGGCGTTGTGTGTACATTTTAGTTAAGCGAAATATGATTGTAAAAATCCAAAAATGTTAGAAATACTTGAAAAGTGTATGGAAATGAAAAGAGAATACATATATAATTAAAGACAACAAAAAATGAAAACTATTTGAAAAACATAAACCGAAAAACTGTTGCGTTTTCAATACTCGCCTCATTGTGCTCTAAGCTTCTTAGCTAACCGATAAGCATTAAACTTGCTGCTATGATATTGGCCCCTCCCCTCAACCAGTGGCGCACATTGAACCCATAATTGTGACCACTTTGCCCAAGGCAGCACTTGCCAGCCAACCAACCAGCCGTGCAGTCGAAGTGAAGCCAACTATATGCACCCACGGGCGGAGGAAATATTTTCAGGGCTTAACGGCTTAAAATCTCCTTAAGTTCCCTACCTCTCCCCCTTCCTCAACGGTCACAGCCAACTACAAACATAATCAGTGTCAAAATTTTCGACCGAAAGTCGAAAGCAAAGGCGAAGACCAAGTCGAAGACATGGCTGCACTCAGAAAAATATACGTCCGGGAAGTTTAAGTAATACTTTATTTTCAATTTGTAACTCCAAAAAATTAACTGATTTTTTAAATCGACTTTTCAGATAGTTTCAATATTTCTGAGAAGTTTAGATAATAAATTCTTTATTATTATTATTATTATTATTATTATTATTATTATTGATAATTTATTAGCTTAGTTTCATAACCTTACCCTACCTTCTAAAGCATATTTTTTGCAAGTGTACAGCCGTTGGAAAGCACATCTGACGACGGAGGCGCCACTTAAGCCCAAGCAAACCACAACAAGAAATAAAGCGTTTGTGTCTTATGCCAACTAAATCGCTGGATTATGAATTACAATATACTTGACTGCCACGACAACGACGACGACTGAGTCTGGTCCAGGATGAAAACCAGGACACTCCTCCCTTCTGCACTGCTCTGTCTCTGTTTCTCCCACTGCAGTCATAATATTGCCACAGCTAATGCTGCAGGCGGCTAAATGGCTGCTGGCTTGCCAAGCTGCAGGACAGCTGGAGACCATGATGGGGAGTGGGGGGTTAAATAGCGATGCTGCAGTACGATAAAGGTGATGACTTTTGACATGCAAAGGCAACAAACGCATCTGCAGGACCTTCGAGCCAAGCCCAATTGGCTTGGCAAGTCAAGTGGCGGCATGTTTGTTGGCTGGAAGGAAAACCTGCACAGTTCCATGACGTATAAATGAGTGTGTCACTCTGTCAGTCAGTCAGTCAATCAGTCAGTCAGTCAGTGAGTCATTCTTAAGATCATGCTCCGTTTGGCTAAGTGCAGCAATGTCCTGGTTTGGTTCGGTGCCACATCATCTGCTTTCATGGCGTCGCACTGCAAGCACTTTGTTGCAGCAACTGAGCCAGCTGAAGCAGTATTGGCCACTAAATGCACTCGCTAGCTGCTCGTTCGTTCGAGTGCTGCTCACTAATTGCAGGCGCCTGTCGGCCCCGCGCAAAAACCCCAGCCAAGCAGTGTTGCCACATCAGCTACGAATACATTCTAGCTTATAAGCAGATTGAGACTCCCGCAGCTTTTGGAGAGAGATGAGAAACTTCTTAAGTTATAAAAAACAAGAATTCCAAAAACCCTCATATTTATGACAACAGTCAAATTTGCAAATCAGTCATATATCGCATACTTTGACATATGTATAGTATACATTTAGCTTTTTTTTTTAGAAATCAGCTTTTACTAAAACTGGCGTCAATTACGTCTGACAAAGAGCTGGCAACACTGCATCGCTGAACTGTCGCTGTCTGGGTGCATTGATGCGCTGCTTTCCTTACAAGTGACTCGTTAGCTTTGTGAAGCGGGTCTGAGATGGCGAACTGAGACTGAGAGTCTCAGGCTGAGGTTTCTATGATGAGGGTGAGGGTGAGGGTGAGTAGTGTTTCAGACGCTGACTGAGCGCGCTAATTACTGACAGCTTCAGCAGCTAGCTGGCGCGCGGATTTATGACAGCGTCAACGTCAACGTCGCTCCACTGGCCACTCAGCTGGCTAAAAAGGCGCACAATCTCAGCCAACTAATAGTTGGGTGTTGTTGGTGCTGCTGTTTATTGTTATAGTTGTTGTTGTTGTAGCTGTGAGTGTGCTACTTGAATTTCTGTAGATACAAGCCAACGGTGAATTGGTCTTTGTTTTTAAGCAGCAGATGAGGAGAACTGTTCCAGTCAACTAGTCCCTAAATTCTGAGCTTCTCTTTGTCCCTGACGCCGGCTGCCAAATGCAGACCTCAGTTGCAACTAATTCGAACTAATTATGGGGCCCTTGTTCCTTTAACGAAAAGACAGGCAAACAGCAAAAACAAAAAACAAAATGTTTGATGTATACATATGAACACACCAACACAAAAAATACACACAACACACACACACAGAACGAGAGAGAAAAAGAGACATACAGAAGAAACGCTGGGTAGTTTTATGTTTTAATTGTGGCTTACGTTTGATTTGGCCAAAGGGCATACAACGAGTCATGACAGGCATAAAAACAAAGGCAAACATGCTGGTACATGCCACACACATAATTACACACACACACAAACACACATATATATCTATATATATATACAACCCACACACTAAGAGAGAGAGAGAGAGAGGACCACTTTTATTTACAAGTGGGTGATGGCAAATCCAAAATCATTTGTTATTTGCACATTTGCCAAGTGTGTGGCAAGAGAAAAACTTTTACCGGACTCGCTCTTAAATCGCTTTTGATGAGGGTCACATCAAATGCTCCCGCCTGACCGTTTCAGGCCCAGTGGGGCACTGCTCACATGCAGTGAATGCTCCCTTGAGCGGTCTGTTCAGATCGGCTACAGTTGTTCTCGAAGCTATCCACTCAAGAAAGACGTCGCAATTGGCTCAAAAATAAACCCGGCAAGCGCTGAAGCATATTCTCTGGTTACCATTAATGAAGCGTGTATGTTTTTCACAATGGATAGTTGATTTTTACAACCGCCATAATCTAAATTAATTATTACTACTGTTTAGTCACCCATGAGCGATTTTGTGAGCAAAATACAATGTGTTTGCTCAAATTTGTCAAGTTAAGGAATATGTTTCTGTCAGCTAGGAGAGCTTTCATTGTAAATGTGTACACGTTCACATACTCGTAGGTAGGGACTTCAAGAGCCAAAGAAATGAGCCAATTAGTCGCCAGTGTTGTTGCAGTTGCAGTTGCATCCTTGCTGCTTACTGCATGCGGCACTTGTGTCAATGCCATTTTCGTAGTTCCACTTGACAAGCCAGGCAGGCAGCCCCAAACGTGACAGCGTCAACACTTTTGCATTCGCATAATAATCATATTGCGAATATAATGGCGTAAAAAGCAACAAGAACAACTGCAACAAACATGAAAAAAACATGCCTGACAGTTGACAGTTACAGCTGAAGCTGAAGCTGAAGTTGGCGTTGTCAGCGCCAACGCTCGACGCTCCACGTTCGCGTTTTTATACACTGTCAAATCTATTTATAAGTTGGCACTGATATAGTATATTCAGTTCGATATCTTGGGATACCTAGTTTACTCTCGCTTAACAAAAAAATAATAATTTTAAAATTATGAATTATTAAAATTATTATTAATTAATAATTTAATTTTTGAATAAATTTTGGAATTGACTTTACACTCATCATTTAATTACAATCAAAATCTATTTAAAAAGGTTTTTTTATTACTTAATGTGCGAAATTTAATGTATAAATAGAAAAATAAGTTTTTTTAACATAAGCCAAACATAATATAAAAATGTTTCTGAAATTCAAAATTCGTACTGATTTCTTACAGAGTATGTCAGAGCCATGTTTCCCCAACCAAAGCCATCTTATATATTCTTTTTCCTTGCTCATCTCATTGTGTAATTGCACAAAAATAAACTGGCTGCTGAATTTGCTGCCTCATGTTGTTGCTGTTGTTATTTTTGTTGCTTGTTGCAAGCTCGTGCGCCAAATTTCAGAATCTGTTGCATAATTTTCGGTCACATTTCTTTTTGTGCCTTTCTGACTGTCGCTGGCGCGTGTTCAAGTGTTGACAACGCCAAAGCACAGAGTACAAACGCAGTGAGAGGGAGAGAGAGAGAGAGAAAGAGAGAGATCGAGAGAGTGAGAGAGAGTGGGAGAGAGAAAGCACAGCGACAATTGCAATTGCAGCTGCAATTTATGCAGCAGCACAAGTGCAAAGGAGAAAGAGCAAAACGATGCGAGACTTCAACACTTTCAGGCTACAGACAACAACCAACAACAAGCAACAGCAACAGCAACAACAACAGCAACAACAGCAACAACAACAACAAGTAACAAACGAAAGCAACTCGCTTAATAATATGCAAATTTCATGTGTTGTTTTGTAATTTTGACAATTACAAATCGTATAGTTATGTGTATAGTCTCCGCACAAAACTGTACGATTTGTGGGCTTTAATTAAAAGACAACTACTAGTTGTTGCACAAATAATTTTTCAATGCCAGTGGCCGCACAATTAAAAATCAAAATGTCAAATTACACATATACTACATGTGGCAAATTACACACACGCACACCCACACCCACACACATGCACAAAACACACAAGCAGACACACACACACACGTTCTGTCTATATATGTATAGAGACATCAGTAAACTAAGCTGACAGTAAAAAGTCCGTCCAAGCGTGTAATTAGAAATTATATCCAATTGCCCTGCGGCCACTCGAGCAGCCGAACGGCGGCTCTGTCTCTGTCTCCATCTCTGTCTCTGACTCTGTAACCCTCTCTATTCCACTCCACTCTCTGGCTCCCTCTCTCTTGTTCTGCCCGCTCTGAAACTTGATTTTTGGTTTTCGAGACAGCCACAATGCCTGTGGATTGAATGTGCATGTGCTGGCATGTGTGTTGTGTGTTTGCTAGTGTGTGTGCGTAAGTGTGTGTTTTTTTAGCCAGTACATTGTACAATGGGCAAATTGGTGGCTTTTGTAGTTTGAATTACTTGAAACAGCTAAAGTTGAATAATATTAATTGTATAAATAAAAATAATTCTGACTAGGCAAAGAAATAACTCGAAGGAAAACTTTTGGAAGATTATCTTATATTACCACAGTTATCTGTGGCCCTTACTAAATTATTATTAATCTGAATCTTTCTGGCTTATTTATTATTAGTCTTTATATCAATAGACCAGCAGACTTGCTAGTCCGAAGAGTGCTGTAATTATGTAAACTTATTTATTTCTACTCTAATTGAAAATATTTCTAAAATGTTAATATTTCTGTGATCTTATATATTTCCACACAGAATCTTATGCGGTATATATTTTAGTTGGAGCTCATTCAATATCTTCTTTACCGTCACACAATCTTCCAAACCTAAATATTGTTTTTTTAATTTAATTAATATCTACCTTTTTGGCCAAATGCATTCGAACTTCTATCAACCACTTTATTTTAAGTATGTCAATTGTTCTTTATTTGTGTATACTCCGTCCTGTCTAAATTATTGAAATCAGGTAACCAAACAATTAGTTAGTAATTTATGTCAGCCAACGCCTCATTTCTCCCATAGTGAACCGACCAAAACTGATGCTGCAAAATGTTGTAACTGCAGGAGGCAGTCAGCAGACTTTCCGGTCTTGGCTGCTGCCGCCGCCTATGCCCGATCCGTTGTCGGGCTTCGGCCAACTGACAGTCGTGTCAGTCGACAGTTGGGCAGTCGACAGTCGGCAAATCGACAGTCGGGCGGCAATCGGCAATTGGCAATCGGCGGTGCTGGTGAACCCTTTGGCAGCTGCCAAATTGTCTCTTGTGGTTGTCACACATTGCGTATTAGTATTGCGCCATACGCAGCTTTGCCGACTGCCAGTTGCCGGTTTTGCTCGGGTGTTTTGTGTCAATGTCTCTGTCTGTATATATGTATATATGTGTGTGCGTGTGCGTGTGTATGTTTTCAATTACAAAATGTCAGACATGTTGAAAATTAAATTCACAGCATTTTATCGATTTTTGGCTGCAACTTCCACTCCAACTTTATGCTCCTTCCGTTACTACCATATTAAGGCTTTTGCGACTTGCTCAAAAAACTTTACTAAATGCTGCTTCAGGTAAGAAGGCGGCTCATAGCAAGGTAACAGCTATTCTCTCCGCCACCTCCTCCCGCACACTGCACTCGCCCCCTTAGAAAGTTGGAGACATTTTGTCTGCTTTTGTGCTCAGACTAAATGGCAAGCAGAGATTAAACACACACTCACAAAGACATAGCATAGTCTGCAACAACTTTAGAAACAAGCTGAAAATGTGCAAAGGGCGCTTTTAGCCAGCCCAAGAGCTACTTAATAGCAGCAGAGACCTTGATTTTTCACGAAAACGTAGCTATAAAAGATATACAAAAGTCTCATGAGGAGTATGCGTTAAAATCGGAGTAAATAGCTAAACTTGATACCCTTTTGGTACTCTTTCACTCCAGTGGGTGTTATGATTGTAATTCTTTAACAGACGAGTCGAAATTGACTGCACTTTTGTGTATGTCGAATCTTTTATATACACATACATTAGCATGTACTTTACCAAGTTGGGAATAAACTCACTAAAGCAAACCACATTACACCAGTTTTTATTAAATACTGCACAAAAACTAATCAATAAAATCATCGATCATTGCTTGCTCACATATTTTGTGAAGTTCAAAAATCTCTTTGGGTTGTCCAGCCAGAGCATTTGACCAGATGATGAATGTATATTGGAACACCGAAAAGCCGCTTAAAATCAAATGTCAAATGTAATATTTTGAGCTGCAGCGGGTCAAATAGCATTAGGGACAACAATGCATAGCTTACAAGTATCCGCGGAGCGTGACAATGTCAGATACAGACGTCACAGTGTTTTAAGTGCCGCTGCAGACAGAATTAGGGTGGGGTTGGGGTTGGGAGGGATGTATTTCTGCCTTGGACAGGACAGGAAAAACAAAGCAGCATCCTTTGGCAGCAGAGACAATGATCTGAGCTTTTTGGAGTTGTGGCATGTGTAAAGCAAGGTGAATTTCATTTTGTTGTTCTTAAGGGATGCGAGTGAGAAAAAAACATGTAAGCAACTCCCATTGTTGGTATCTCCTTTTGTCTTTCTCTGTCTCTATCACTCTCTCAGGCTGCTTGGAACATTTTCAACTTTATGGCATTTTATTATTTTTTATGATTGTTTACAAGACAAGCGGCTTTTAGGCACGCTGCATGGCCAAAAGAGATTCAAGGTGGTGGGGTGGAGTGGTGCGGTCGTTGGGGCACATGTTAAAACAAAGTGCTTTTGTTTGGTGACATCAAGTTAAGTACCTGCCCCACATCCCGTCCGCACAACCAACTCGAGCCAAGTTGCATGAAAACAAACACTCAACATGACAAAAAGGGGGGAGTGTCTGTGTGAGTGTGTGTGTGTATGTGTGTGTGAGTGTGTGTTGGGTGGGCTTAAGAGTGGATGCTTCAGTGTGTGAGTGTGTGTGTTTCTTGATGCTTGACGTGACTCGAGTTCGTTTTGCATTTGAAATTTGCATTTTTAATGAAAAACGGTTTTAATTGCATGAAATTGTTTGACTTTGTTAAACAGCGAATGCGATAGTAGTAGGGGTATTCCTAGCAGAGACGGGGTAGCACCGGTTTGTGACTTGTGATGTGCCGCAAATAAAATTTCAAACAGAAGCTTCTATTTACACGCCACTGACTATCAACAGGAAACGGATGCAACACTTGGCAGCGTTGCCAACCGCACGCAGCAAGCGGCAACAACAGCAGCAACAGCGGCAACAGCAGCAGCAACAGCAGCAGCAACAGCGGCAACAGCAACGTCGGCAGCCCGAATTGATAGCCAGACACACTGTGGCAGAAAAATAAGCTCCAAAAACTACACAGAAAAAAAAAACGAAGTTTGTAAGCTAGAATAACTCATTCCTGCCTTATATCTTCTCCAGCATCAAAAACCAAAACCACATTTAGGTATAATTTCAGTGTACATAAGTAATACTTTTCTCTGATTTTTATTTTGTTCATATATTTATATAATATAATTAGACAAATGTAGTATTTTCAGATAAAACAGCAAACATATAAAAACAAATGTTTTAAAATATTTAGAAATCTGCAGGGAAATGAACTCATTTAATAAGGACAAATATTAAGGTTGAGCAACTTGACCATCGGATTTAAAGTGCATATTGACTTGAGATCACCCTGCAGCCTTGTTATCATTGCGAATGGGTGTGTCAGTTGCCTGGCTCCCTCTCTGACACTAGCCTCTTTTCGTCGCTAATTAAAACTATTTAATTTTGTTTTGCTCTTTTTTTTTCAATTTTGGCTTCAATAGCCGAAGACGAATGTTGGCTTAGTCACAAATTTGAGTATTGTGACATAAATATAACAATGGCGATTTTAAGGGAAGCTCAAATGTGTTGGAATTTACCTTGTGACATCGCTTGTTAACAATCAAAATACTTATAACTTGATTATATTTGCCAGTGCATCACGAGACAAACCGAGCAACGGACGTGAGAAGCGGTGTGAGACAAACGGACAGAGAGACAGTAAAACAAACAGGCAAGCAAACAGGCAAATGGCAGAGCAACTGGACGCCAACTGATAGCAAATATGTTCTCAAGTACTTTTGGGAGCAACGGTTTTTAAGCTAGATATGAAAACTTTTACCTCTCTCGACGAACGGCAGCCGCAGTTGGAGTCGCTGCCAATGACTCGTCTCTGACTTGGCGCTAAGCTGCTTAAATCTTTCATGTAAACTTTTACCCAACCATCCGACACCCCAAACGCCCCCTCATCATAGCTGTAGTTGATCTTTGCTGTTTGCCTCGCGCCCGCTCGTCTTTAATGAAGTCGCTTCCGTTTTTGCTTTTTTTTTCTCTCTTGCCTGACAGTATTTTTGGTTTCTCATCTTCAGTGCTGTGGCATTTTATTTTGTTTTCCAAAAAACCAAAAGAAATAAAAGAGTAAGTAATAAGTATATAAATATATATATATATATATATATATATATATTTTCAACTACTTTGCCAACTGTTGCGCAAGTAACGAGGAATTAGTGTTTGTTTTTTGGGAGGTTTGGTTTTTGCTGATTCTTGCGTGATAAAAGCACAAATTTTCACTTGCGACTTTGCTGCCACAGAAGTCAGCAGAAGAGTGGGATAAATACTTTAAACTTCAGCAAATCGAAGATGATGAACGGCCAAAAGCCGTCAGCAAGATATATGGCACTCCTAGGGTAGGCTAATATAAGTTTGAGCCATGAATTATGTTGTAAGCTCTAAGTAGACTTTTCTTGTACAAGCTTGGGACGTAAGCAAAAGAGAACATAAATATTGACTTAGATCAGAGAGCATCACAAAAATTTAATAGCTGACAAAGAAATTATTTAAAAATTTTACTATTATATAGTCGTTTGATGAGTCATTCAAAGAACTCTTAGCTAAAAGCTTAGCATTCACATTTTTAGTTTTACAATAAACCAATATTGTAATTTGGAAACTTTGATTTTATTCATATATATAAATGAACTTGTAACTAATAGCTCGAAAATTGAATTGCTAAAAGAGAAACAGTGGAAAAGCATTTAACACAGCTTTAGCAATTTTCAAACTGATTGAAATATTTGCAATTTAGTGCACCATTAAATTTCATGTCCCTTTGCTAGCCAAATGCGGCAGCAACAACATAATAAACAGTAACAAATACAAATGCAAAAAAAAAATACCGTTTCAAAAAAGCACACGACAAAAACTTAATCGCTCGTGTAATGACTGCATTCGACTTTTGTAATTAGCAGACCGTCCTTGCTGACTGCGCCTCCCCGCAACCCACCCCCTCGCAAGCCCCTCCTGCTTTCCTCTGCAAATAAATATTAATTTGCTATAGGGCCGGTTCTACAGCTGTTGCTGTTGCTGTTGCTGCTGCTGCTGCTGCTGCATGTTGCTTGCCTTTTTCCCATTCGTCGTTTACTGCACAAAATTTATGTGCAACGTACAACAAATTTTCACTTATTGCAGCAACAAAACCAACAACAACAATTACAACAGCACCAGCAGCAGAGACGGACTCTAACGGAATGTGTCGTGGCGTTCAGTCTCGAAGTGTACAAATACGGGGGCAGTGTAAAAATGTGGGAGGGGGAGCGGGGCGGGGTGCTTTTTGTTAAGGATTGCGTCTGGCACTTTGTTAGTCCCGCTGTTGCTTCGACTGCTTCGTCTGCTGCTGCTGCTGCTGCGTGACAAGAGCTCGCGCGAATGCTATAAATTTTGTATTTAATTTTCAATTCGTTTTAGTTTTATTGCTCAGCAACAGCAGCAACAAGAATAAGTGCGAAACGTTATCTTTGCTAAGCCGAAGACTGTATACCCTTGCAGAGTCTTAAAGACAATAAATACTTCACAAAATAGCCAGTGATTTTAGTAATCAATATAAGTTTGGAACTGGAAACTGAGTTTACCGATTGCTGAATTGTAGCTGGAATCTGAATAAAAATCAACATTCTTTAAGAAGTAGAAAACTAAATGGATATTATTATTAACCAAAAGTTCCCCTAGTATTATGTTGACCTACAAATTTATCATAAATAAATAAGTTCACAGTTCTTTAACCCATGACACACAGCATGACAAAGCTTGGAATATCCTCTGCGAGTGTATAAAAAGTATCAGCAGCCGTCGGAAAGTTCAAGACTTGAACTGGCTGGCCGCTAGCCAGCGGCAACAACTTAAGTAGCTGCAACAGCAACTGCATCAGTGCGCTGCTCTCAAGCGTAGCTGCAACATCCGCTGCCGGTCTACAGCGACCAAAATGTCCAAAATTACTTCGCCAAGTTTAGCTGTTGGCTGTTGCACTATCGTTTTTAATATTGCACGTCCATTGTGATTACAAGTGTCATCCATTTATACACTGGGCCCAAAAACATTCCGATTCGGCGACGTCTAATGAAGTAATTTTAATTTAAGTGTGTCTTCAGCTTCTTGTGCTTCTGCTTTTGCATGTTGCGGCAGCCTGTGGCATTAAGTTTACAATTACTTAATTCCTGCGCACTTAAATGACCCACATCAATTTGAGCACCGTGACACGAAACAAGTGACAGGTGGCCTTAGCTCGTCCCCCTCACCCACCTCCCCGCCGCACGACTATTGTTAATTATATGCTCATTGCTTGAAAGCCCATGAGCTGAATTTATCGCTGGCTTGCTGCAAATGATCAACTCATTATTTGACTAGAAGACGCAAACTATGCTTTAGCAGAGAAGCTCATCTACAACAAGTCGAAATGCTATATTAGGCAAGCTGATGAAAACCTGACGACATCTAATTTTCTTTAGAAAATCCTCTATTATTTGATATGAAAGCTGTGCAATGCTGAAGAGTTTAAGTTAATTATTATATATATTGGATATATTGGGAAACAAAGAAAGGTTTTCACTTCTTTTCCAAGTTTCGCTATGCATTCTTTAAAGTAGTTTATGCGACATTTTAGGGCACTTCTGTAGCGAATTTGCTGCTTACAACGATTATAAAAACATTTGGCACAGCTGATACCCTTCGAATTGATGGGATGGACAAATGCCAGTTCTGGACACCCGCCTACACTTTGGTAAGAACAGGCAAACAGAGCTAGAGCAGAAGGCCAAAAGGGAGTGGTGCGAAACGCACTTAGAGTTTATTGCATTTATAAAGCAAGCTGCGTGGGAGTGTGCTAGTGTGTGTGTGTGAGTACATACACAAATATCAAATACATACATACATGTAATATACAAAGTAAGAGCAGAAAGAGCATCGCATCGCAGCGTTGCTTGCCACGTAGCACGTGTGCTGGTTTTGCTGCTGGGCACCCAATGGGACACCATTTGGTAATGAGATTTAGAAATAAAATCTACAAAGATGTTTGCACGAGCTGTTGACGTTGCTGTTCCAATACCCCTCCCCCTCCCCCCCCCTCTCTGTGTGTGTGTGTGTGTGTCTATGTGCGTTGTCCATTTGTTTTCTACTGCTATCCATTAGTAACAGATGCTACGACTGCCACTAGCAGAGGCAAACTTCAGCTTGAGCATTAGATCTAGCGGCCACTGCCAGGATTCACATTCAAATGGCATCCATGCATGCTGCTCGTCATTTGTATGTGTACATAATACACACAATATATGCACACACACACACACACCCAAACACACACACAATAATATGTAATTTGTATACACTACAAGAAGTGGACAGAAGAAACTAAAATAAGTCGCAGCTTTTATGCTCTTTTAGCTAGCTTCCAATTTCGAGATACATTTAATATTTCACTTCGAATGCAATACTCAGAATTTAGAATTAGAATTTCGAATTTCGAATACTTATTTATCAGAACAAAATAAAACTCTGATGAAGACCAGTTAGAGTGGTCTAAAGGAGATTATTTCACTTGAAGATACCCTGAGTCCAGCTTTTATATACTAAACTTACTCATAGTAATTTGTACAATATGAAATAACGAAGTTAACTATCCGATTTTAAAGCAGTTTTCATAATACGTCATTGTACAGCATATAAGAACTTATATTCCATTATATCGAGATCTCTAGCTCTTATAGTCTCCGAAATCCGCTTGAAATTTTGTATCATCAAACTTATTAATCATGAGCAGCTTCTTATATTACAAGCTTGTACTTTGTATATACATTATCTGTTGATGCTGATCGAGAATATATATACCTTATGGGATTGAAGATGCTTTCTTATACCTGTAGCTTACTTTTCCACAACTACGTTATGAATTCCGTGCCATTTTTAAAAGGCCCCGAAATAATATACCCTTAATCAATTTCTACCTGATGTGCATATCATCTTAAGGGTACACAAATTTGTATATGTCATTTTTGGCTATTTTGTCCGCATGTTAATCCGTTTGGCCAGAATGCCATGTGTGTGTGTGTGTATAACAAAGAACATGTATAAATGTGTGTGCTTGTCTGGGGTATATAATATGAAATAGTGTTCTCAGTACTTGGGCATTGAACCGTTGAGTACTCCCTTCGTAGTATTCCAACTAAACAAATTTTCTTTGATTTCTATCGCAATTTAAGCTGCTTAAGTCGTTGGCTAGAAAAAAGAAGGAATTTCAGCTCATGCTACTGCTCCTACATACTCACACACACACGCACACACGCACACACACACACGCACACACACACACACAGATACACTTTTTCAGAATACGCAGCAAATCGGCCGTATACATCATAAACACGTTTGAGTTATGGCCATGAACGTCGAAGTTGCTCTTTTTCACGTTGACTTTTGTTGCAGCAACAACAACAACAACAACAAAAACAACAACAATCTGCTCGACTGCCCGACGCCATAACGAGATAAATCATTTTAGACAGCGTCATTAGTTGGCTGTAATCATTTTATACGCTGTTCTTAAATAAAGTAAATGAAGTTTTATAGCATTTTTGTATCGTTTCAATCTAATTGGGCTTAAGTTGCTCAAAGTAAATAATAGTTGGTCAGTTGTATATGTGTTAAATAACTGTTATTCGAATACATCGAAGAGAAATAAAAATGATGTTTTTCGAAAGTTACTTTCATGAAATCAAACAAACCGTATCCAGACTTTCAAATAAACCAATAATAATTGATCAATAAATAAAATTATGTTTTTCAGTTGCGAAAAATCATTAGAAAATAACTGAATCTAAATCACAACAAGAACAGAGTATCCGGCAGTCTGTCATTTTGGACTCTTTGATTTTTTAGTTGATGTTGTTCTTCCGCTGCTGCTGCTGATTTTGCGTTAGCCACATCATCGACATACCAGCAACTACAACAACAGCAACAGCGGCAGCAGCAGAAGCCAAAACACACGCGCCAAACTTTTGATACATTACGTATACGCTATGTGTGCTAGTTGGTGTGTGTGTGTCTGTGTGTGTGTGTGTGAGCTGGTAGCTGCCCCAAGTTGCTAAGTTGGCTGCTCCGTCCGCAAGGCAGCATGATTTTTTTCTTTTTTATGCTGTCATTGCCATTGGCCAAAGCAGGCCGGAATGCGGGACGAAATGGTAGAGGTTTGGCATGGCGGATGACGATTTAATCCTCCCTTTGGATAGATGTGGTAAATGGTAAATTTCTTTTTAATTTGAAGCATTCACTCAAAGTCATGTTGGGGATATTAATGCCGCCGAGCAACGTGGGACGCGTCCAGCCAATGACTTATAATTTATGGCGATGGCAGACGTCGCTTCTCATTTAATGGCGCTGCAAAATAACAAAAAAAAACACAGCAACATAAAAAAAAACCAAAGTCCAACAACAGCAAAAAGCCAAAAGCTAACCATAGACCAACACTCGGCAAAATTTATGCAGCAGTTAAGTTTGTTATTTCTAAATATTAACTTTTTTTTTTTTTTGTAAAATTAGTATTGGAATTTTTTTCAATTTAGAAAAAAAATGTATTTAAAAAGGAAAGAAGAAACTTTATTTTAAATTTTCACTTTTTTCTTAACAAAAAAATAATAGTTATGCTTTGTATTATTTGTTAGGCCAAGTACATCATTTTTTCAAGTGCACAACACAATTCTCCGCAAACACTGCAGTGGCCTTTAGTTTTCAAGGTTGCCTTCCACTGCTGCTGCTCCTTGTACCCACCGTTTGCCTATTTGCGGCTAATGGCTTTTTAATTATATTACGCGGCGGTCGAAATCGATTGCAGTTTCAGAATGTAGTTGGCGACACGTTCCAAGATTCCAAATTCCACTTGTGAGATATCCGATTTGCTCTGTTCGGCAAGAACGGGTTCATTCATATTGACATCATGCGATCTTGATTGCCAATACATAGTCGGCCCCCCACTTACAATCAAGTGCAGTTGTGTGGTTCAACAGCGAAGATACATGCTGGTGGCACCCCACGCTCTTTCCCTCGTCACTGGGTATTTGCATTTGCTGTTGCTGTGGCTGCAACGTCGGCAACAGCGGCGCCACACTAACATATGCTAATAGCAATTTGTGGTAATGAAGTTGATTAACATTGCAGCAAGAGTGACAACAACATACGAACATGACACTGACAGACACATACACACACACCCTAAAACACCCACACACATTTTCAGAATGGAGATACTGCTATCGTCTTCGCCGCACTCTGCTGCACAGTGGATTAAATTCATATTATTTTAAATTTTTCGAACAGCTATCAAAGTTAACTAAATAATTTACAATAATTGCATATTAATATTCGGAATAAGACAACAAAAAATTCTAAAAATTAAAATAAGCTCCTCATGCCCCAAAAATTAGGAAACAGATTTCTCGGGAATCACTTTAAAAATTAGAATGAAGAATATATTTAAGTATGTAATTAAGAATGGTTCCTAGAATAACATTAATTCAAACTGAAGATAAAGAAAAGGAATTAAAATAACACAAATCAAATACCAAAAAGCTTCAGCTTTCAATAATTTCTTCTATTATCCACATAACACACAATTTGAATAATTTGAAGAGATACTAAATTAGTTTTAGTTAATAGCGGAAACTGTGAAAATTAGGAGGAATCTCCAAAGCATAAAACCCATAAAAGAAGATATAGATGTATGCTAGGTAATTATGTTATTAGCTCGCAGAAGAAGATTGGTGCAATCGTGTAAGATTTATGGCTCAGAAGGGGGACACAATATAGTATATTAATAAGAAAGCCAAATAGTTTGTGCCCATTGTGCTGAATTTTGGTAATTAAATTCATGTGGTATTAGACCCTTGCCGCGCATTACGGAAATTGCATTCAAGTTTGCCGTTTGACGACTCGCTGACCGTATCCTCAAGCAGGCTCGAAGGGGTGCCTTTAGTTCTCAAGTCCAGGCCCTAGAGCCGGATATCATTTCCTATTGACAAGTTGAAACTGCATATGAAAATTATGTACACATATATACATATATATCTGTGGTATATATAATATTGATTGAAATGCCACCAATTTGCTCAAGTCGATGGTTTTGCCATTGGTGACCGTCTATAATTTGTTGGGTTGCATGTGGCAGTTTGCCGCTTATGGCTGATCAGTAATTGGATGATGAATTTAAGCCGCATTTTGGCTGGGTTCACAAATGATGAATTTTTTGTTTTTAGTGTGTGATGCTAAGCGCATTTTTAATGCAATTAGAGTAGCTTCAAAATTAATATTCACAGCACGATGACGCCAAATTACGTGTGGGCTCCACGCAAATTTATAATTTAATAATGCAGCAAAAACACAACGCATTATTTTGTTGCAAGCACATTCGGATTTCTCACTTGATTAAATTCTATACAAAATGTGTGAATAAATCCACAATAATAAAATTATGGCAAACATTTATCAGTCTGCTTTAAGACCATCTGAAGTTTTAAGTTTAACACAATCTGATTTATTTATGCGTAAAAGTTTGCCGCGTAGATCACTAAAAACACAAAACTGTGGATACAGTTCTTTAATTTCAAAAACTTTATGCAATTTTTGAAAATGATTTTCATTCGGAGATATCATTTATTCATTATTTACACTTATTACAAAATTTATATATAATCACCGAATTTCCAGTTTTTAAATGATTTTGCCAACTCAATTATGCCGTTACTTTAGGTGTAAAGCTGCCACTCCCTCAGCTTTCCACACACACACACACACACACAACCACACACATATATACAAACTGGCCACAACCGCCGAGCCATTTGTTATTTGCACAGTTTTCATGTCTGTTAATCAAATTAGGCTGGACGAAGGACTCTCGCCCGGCGTCGCCTTCGATGCTGGCTTTAATTCAATTTTTGTAGCAATTTGAGCGCCTTTCTCAGTGCTTATTTGCTTGTGTGTGCGCGAGTGTATGTGTTTGTGTGGGTGAGTGTGGCCACATTGCCATATGGCGCTCATTATGCACTCCTCCTAGACAGGATACACTGGGTAGCGAATCGGGCTCTTTTAACGCTGCCATTCCAGCCGCAAGCGCACTTTTGTTAATTACACAAAAACAATAATAGCAGGCAACAAGCAAGGCCTGCCAACTCTCATCCCCCCTGCCAGCCTCTCCCTCTTACCCCATTCTCTCTCTCTCTCTCTCTCTCTTTCTCTCTCCATCTCTCTCTTTGGCTGCTGCGTCAGTTTATTGAACTTAATTGCATGCAATAAGCCAAACGTGAAATCGAATCGAATTCGCATCGAATCGTGGAGTCGTCGAGTGTGCATTGATTGCCTCCAGACTACATAACTACTTACACGTGTGTGTGTGTGTGTATGCGTGTGTGAGTGTGCGAGTGTGTGTGTGTGTGAGCTGCACACAGCGTTTATTAAATTACCATGGGCATGGTAATGATCCGAACTAGGGGACGTTGTGATAGCTGCAAGGCATTTAATCGTGCATCACGCTTTGTTCAGAAAGGCTTCAAATTTATTTTCAAAGTTGCTTTACATCTGACAAAATGCTCTTATGCCTAAGATTGCTGACTGTGTGGAATACATCTATATCTATTTTGTCAGCCTTATTCCATAAGCTATATGCTGTTCGCCATATTCTACTGTATTTAGGAGATTAACATTAACAATTGCCAAGCCTAGATCAGAATTCCGAAAAACAAATATTTTGAGCGATCATCAAGCAAGGATATAGCTTGTGGATTACAGTTAAAGAGGTATTGAGGAAGGGGTTAATCGGCTTCTTGTAAGCAATTTTGTTGCTGTTTGAAACAAATAACTACATTGGTTGGGTAAAGTGATTTAAGATATATTTGCTTTATTTCATTTATATGAAGAGTGTACACAGTTTATTTAATATTAAAAGTAATAAAATGGCTTTTCCAAAAAGTATAAATTTCTAATAATGTAGACAGTGTGAAGTGGACAACATCCAAATAAATGCTAGCAAAATTGTCATTTATATAAATAAATTAAGCAATCAAACAATATTTGCAATTTTTCGAAGCTATTGACTGATGGTGAATGGTTGACCCCAAAGTTTGGCTTCCTGTTAAAATAGAACTTATTTGATATTTTAATCATGCCCCTGTCTACGCCTCTGTTTATGGCAGGCCCACTTTTCATGGAAATGCAATCAAAGGAGGTTTTCACGTGACTTTCGCGTGTTGCGCTTTTGTTGGTGCGGCACCTCAAATTGAATTACCACCACCCGAATCGCAATCAATTCGATACGTCTGCATTAATAAATTAAATACTTCCATAATACACACGTACTATATGTGGGTGTGTGTTTTTGTGCGTATGTACATATGTATGTGTATCTGTGTGTGTTTTCATGCCTTTGACGTTTCCGATCATTTGCTGCGCATTGCAAATGTATTCATTTGTCCCGTTGCTATGCCTTTATGTCATGGCCCCGTTTCCGCTGCCCTTTGCTCTCCCGTTATTAACTGTATGCACTTTGAACACATGTCGTCGCCAACCGTGGGGCTACACTCTGTTATACCTTTCCTGTGGCTATTTTCGGTGAGCCATGCATTTGTAATAAATAAACGCATAATTTCATTATGGCCAACCTTTCTTAATAAATCAACTAATTAAAATATTAGACAGGCTATAACTAGTGTCAAACATCGACCATTCGCTAGATGAATGTAAAGAATGTTGTACCTTATGGGTAAGAAAATATCAGGGCCAATTCCAAAACAACGGAGCTCGATTAGAAGACAACAGGAACCGACTTTTGTCGGTATTGGGCAAAAGGAAGGTGTAATCGGTCAAATTGTGTTTGGTATACAAGAAATCATATTTCTCTGAGATGAACTTGTAGTCTAGGTGGGGCATTCCATGTGATTCGTCGTCAACTTGATTAACGCACATGAAAATTGTGCACATAGTAAACGAGTAACATGCAGGATTTGGCTCGTAACCTCAAGTAATGGTATAATTAAATTGACAGCACACACAGGACATAGAGGACATGCAGGACAGCTGACCCCCAATGCTATAAACATGTTGCACAGTTTTTGGAGCAAGGCGCACAGCAGCCGCAAGCAGCTGACACATTCCTGCTTGTGGGCGCAGTGATTAAAGGTCATCACACCCCTACTGCACATCTTTTACAGTTAACAATTTGTGGTTGTTGTTGGTAGTTATCGATATTGATACTGGCAACAAGCAACATTTGTAAAAACCCTGCCATAATTTGTTAAACTGGTTTTGCGTGTACAATTCGCATGTAAACATGCAAAATTACAAGCAGAAGCGCAACAAAAACAGCAACAAGAACTGCAACAGGTGGCGGTTAGCAATCACATTACTGGTTTTGAATAATTGGTCAAAAAAGAAAGAAAATCGACTTGTGAAAATCATAGTAGAGCTTTAACTTCAAAAGCCACAATTTGCTTAAAAATTATTCAATTTTTAAAAACCAAAACGCGATTCTGGCTCGAAATCTGTGTTAAAATTAGATCCTCAAAATTCCAGCTCAACAACTCTGCCAAAGGTGAACACGTTTCCAAAAACCAGGGCTTTTTAGTTAAGAGCTTAAGCCCTATAATAATAGTATGTTGAAAACTTGATTCTGGCTAGAAATCCATATTAAATTCTATACTCAAAAGTGGTTGCATGGTTATTTTATTTTCTTATTTCCGTTCTAATTACAACTAATTCAGCATTTATTCACTCGTTCAGTGCCTGCAGTCCCCAATTGTTGCCGCCATAAATAGGCAGCTAATTTGTTTTTTATTTTGGGGTAAAAAACAAAAAAAGGGAAGCTTTTTTTTGGTTTTTTGGTTTTCTATGCCCTTTTCACAGTCCGATTGGATTCAAGTTGGTCCGCTTAATAAAGTAGACCGTTAATTGAGTATAGTAATTTACTTAAGTGCAGTTACGAAAGGTGGGGCAGGAGAGGGGCATAGGTTTCTGTTTTGCTACTGCTACTGGTCATTTAATTTTGCTGCAATTCAGCTGCTAGCTGCTGTTTATCTGAAGCTTTTAATCTTAAAGGATATTGTTGTGGAGCAGCGGAAGGACGACAGAAACAGGACGAGGGACGAAGGCTGCTGCTTGGCACTTTTGTCCAGCGGGAAATCTGTGGAACAGATTCATCATGTTTGCCTACAACTGTGCGGCAAGTACACAGTTGGCATGGGGCATGATGCTGCAAGAGGCGCGCTGCAGCCAGCCAGAAGGAGGAAGAAGCGAGCGAGAGCATGAAGTAAGGAGCAGCGAGCCAGCTAGCAGCAGGACATTTTTAATTAAATTGCATTTCCGCTTGGGAAATTTTTTATGAGAAGCTACAAAAAAAAACAGCAAAAGCGGGGCGGACTGGGGGCTTTGTAGTGTGTAGTAGAAAAGGGGCGGGGTGGAGGTGTTTGGTTAGCTGAAGAGAGAAAGAAGCGCATTTTACTTTTGCTTGCTGCGCTTTGCGTTTGTTGCTTTTCTACTTAGTCTTATTTTTATGCCGCTGCTTTATCATATCCACCGCAGCCCATAACGCCCACGCTCTACACTCAGCGAAAACATGTTTACGAATTTAGGAAAGGTCGCCATCAGAACTCAGAAATAATTTATTTTTTTTTTATAATTATTAATTTTTAGAATGAGACAACCTTGTGATTAAGAAAAAGATTTTGCACAATTGTGGCAATCTTCTAAGACTGCTGCTTGTTTTTCGCTGAGTGTATGCACGCAATCAGTGTAGTTTTGCGCCTGCGGTAACTTGAGGGATTGTGGAAATGGAGCTGGAGTTGGAGTCGGAGTTCTAGCCAGAGTACTGAACGAGATCCTTTGCCGCCGGCTTGCATGTAATTCAATTTTTTTGCGCAGCTTTCGCGTCTCTTCCTGAAACGCAATGCCAACAAAAGGAGCATTTATTTCTGCGTCGGGTCTTTGTATGCGCTTTTCTTTGTTGCCAACGAGCACAAAACTCAATATGCCCCTGACTGGATGTCCTTTGTAATGCATCCGCTTATGGCCATCCGACTGACTGATGGACAGACGGACGGACAGACGGACTGACTGACTGACTGACTGTTTGACTGACGTGACTGACTGTAAATCTCTGAAGTCAGCTAAGATTGACAATCACAAATCGCAAGCCTGGATTTAACTTCAAACTTAATGACTTTGCACGAAAAGCTAAATTGTATAAAGTGTTCCGGATGGATCCGCCACACTCGCCTCCCCTCCCCTGCCCATCTAATTCACTACTAACCGTTGCTCTTTGTTCGCTAACGGTATTTGCTACAACCAACGTGAAGCTGCTTTTAGGGTCATTAGATGGGCGCATATATACATATATATATATATATATGTATATATATATGTGTATATATATATATATATGTGTGTGTGTATGCTCTTCTTCTTGTTCTCATACCATATACCCATTAATTGTGCAAAGTGGGTATTTTGTTGAAAGACAATGTTCAGAGTTTAATAAAGTATTTGTACCTTTCTAGTACCTATTTTGGTACATTTGTACCACACTTGCTTGCATTGTGTATTTACCGTTAACACCAAAAGTAAGTATTTTTTCCTAACTACAGGGTATACACCCTTGTCGTGAATGCTCGCAACTAACACTCTTATGTGTAATTTGTTTTTTTTTTAGGGCACACATTAAAATCAAATTACGAGTCCAAAAATGTTGCTGGAATTTCAATTACAATGGTCGATTTGGCCACGCCCGCTCCACCCGATCCGTCCGCCCTCACGCGGTCAATGGTGCTGACCGCAAATTATGCGCCAGGCACAAAAACAATTGGCGTTCTAGATTTCTCGCTACGTAGCCAACAATTGCCTATCGAGCACATTACTGCAATATTTCCAACACCGAAATGTTCGACAAATACGCATGTCTCCTTCTCGTGTATAACGGTGCACTTACAGTGGCTCATAAACACCCACAACACAGGGTACAACAACGGTAAACGTTTACATATCTGCTGCATGTTTAGTTTTGTGTTCCGCCATTTCGTTGTCTCTTTTCTTGTTCGCCTCACTATTTCACATTTTCATGCACGCAAGAAAACAAAAATAATAATGATACTTTTCTAACTTATTGTGTCTGTATATGGAAGATTGTGATAATAATAATCTTACTTTAATAGCACACATTCACATTTTCATATTCAAACTCAGAAAAAGAAATAATGATGTCCTGCGCATTCTTCAAATTTGGCAAGGATTTCGATCGATTTTAGTTTGATTGAAGAAAAGCAGCAACTATTGAAAATATAGACAAGAAGCAAGCAACGTAATAAATGAATGAGTTAAGTGACATAACTAATTTAGTTTAGACATTAAAAGAAACCCATAATTGGGACAGAGTCATATTTCTTCAAACACACATCCCAGCAGATATACTCTCGCTCCTTTGTATGTCAATTTATTAGTCTCTAAATGGTTTATTAAAATACCCTCTAATAGAGTTCCAGATACAATTACAATTCCTGGTAGTTTGCCAAAGAGCCAAAGAGCTAAACCAAAGTCACATAAACGTAATGCTTCTTCCGTCTCTCTCCCTTTCTCTCTCTCTCTCTGTGTCACTGTTGCTATTTCTTTAACTGTTACTGCTGTTGCTGCTGCCTTGCAATGTGAGAAGTGTAATGAAAAACTCATAACCTGTGGCTTTTTTGCCATGCGGTCACACGCACACGAACAGGCAGACAGACAGATAGACAGACGGACAGACAAAACAAGGATAGATAGAAAGAGGAGTTGAAAAGCCAACTTGGAGGACACGCAATCCGCAGCCGGAGGCATTTTCAGGATCCAGCCAAAAACAAGGCGCAAGTTTTTCGCATGCTTTTGGCCGCTGTTTCACATTTCATTTACAGGAGGAAAAGGGGCGTGCCAGCGGAGAGAGGGAGCGGGAAGGGGTCGCAAGTTCATGTGAAATTGAAACCGAGGAACCCACAAAGCCACGATTTCACCTCAACCCCACCGCGCCCCTCTCGGCATTCAACCAAACACACGGAATCACTTACAATTTGACATACTAGAAAAAGACGAGGAAAAAAAAAACAAACAAAAAAACTTCTGTTGACAGCTAAATTCGATATCGATTTGATTTAGTTAAACTCTGAAATGTCCCGTCACAGTAAATGCCTTTTGGGTTCCCATACACACCATGCCCTTTCCCCCCTATCATCCGCTCAGGGCGTTGTGTAATTTCGCATGATTGTCGCCTAAGACGGCTGTGAAAACAAACAAACAGGCGTCCAAACAAACAGCAGACCGTTAGATAAGCGACATCCAAACCAAATAATAAAAAAAAAACCCAATAGATACTAAAGTCAGAAAGACAAGCAAAAACTGAATAGCTTGCCGTAGGGCTTAAAACTCAAGCTAAACGCGCGAAATGTTTTGTGATTCCCTAAATGTCCCTGAGAGTCCTCCTCCGGAGTCAGTTGGGCAATGTGTAAATTTAGATTTAGTGGTGGCCATTTGTATTATTTTGAGTGCCGATTTACATATGTAGTGTATAGTATATGTAAATATATATTTATATCGAGTCTTTTATCCTGATTGACTGACTGACTGATTGAATGATTGACTGACAGATTGACTTTCTATTGACCAACTGAAACCGGTTAGGCAGCAAGTACCAGGAAGCTGAAATTCTAAATACCTAAGGCTTTCTTTTCAGATTTTCCACATCGATTTTCATAATTTTAATCATAAAACTGAACGGATTTTCAGAAGCAGGTTTGCCTTTTAGAATAATAGCACATTTTATGTTGTAGACAAAATTCTCGAAATTCATGTAAAAATTATTATATCTATATATTCGTTACCTTTCCCACCATTCTATTTTAAGGGTGCTGAGCTTTCAGGTAGTTGACAGACAGTTCCCTACCTTACCGTAAGAGTAGTGGGATAAGGGGATGGTACTTTCGGCTGCATTTGGTTGCATACAACTTATCTTAGCCTACTTTAGTTTTTTGCCTGACAGACATGACTTTAGAGTTCGACACATTTTTGCTTGGCAGTCATATGCAAATTTTCTTGAGTCCTTGAGGCCGAACTGGACACTTGGAGCCTGCCTGTGGCCACAGCGCATTAGATATGGCCTCAGGCTCATGTGAATTTCAAATTTGTGTTGCCTGCGCATAGACAAGTGGCAAGGGGGCATGGCAGAGGATCGGCAGGCGTGGCAAATGGAATAAAGTCCTGTTCTGGCTGTTGAGTTTTTATCAGCAGACATTTCTTCTTCTTTTTCTCTCCTCATAAACGAGGACAGAAGTAACAAGCAAATGAGTAACATGTAGCACGTGGCAACGAGCAAGTGGCATGTGGTTTGCAGCAACTAGCAAGCAGAAAGAAGTCGACCGAAAGCAAGAAACATGAGCACACCTAAAAATTAACATAGTCTAAAGACTGTGTGGCACGCCTACGAGCTTGCAACACCGCACAGACATTTATATATGTATACCTATACACATATGTGACAAATAATAGAGACCTTAATGCAGTAAGGTTACAAGATAATACTAAAAAATCTACAGTGTTCCCTCGCAAACTAGAACGCTCATATAATTCCTGTTGCTGAAACTTAATTTTTTCTATAGAAAACAAACTTTAAAAAAAGACGAAATAAAATTCAAATCAGGAAATCAAACAGAAATCGGAGCCGTTAACCGATATTAACTGATTGTAATTCAGAAATACGTTGAACTTTACTGATTCAAACTAATAATGAAATTATTGAGTGTTAAACTTACTTTATTTAAGTCAGTACTTAAAAATAATACATGGTCAATGACCGATTAAAATGTGTGCACATTAAAATTATAAAATCGGTATTTAAATCAGCTTTTTGACTGATATTTATTGCCGCAAATTTAAATTGTGCTTATTATTATTCACACATGATTGATTACAATAATATTATGCAATTGAAGTATTTTTTGCATGAGCAGCACAAGAATTAAACTTTTTCTATATACATATATATTTTTTATTATGATTTGAGCAAAATAATTGTTTTATGAAATATATAAAATTAAAATTTTTAGTAAATGATGTTTTTAGTATAACAACGCGAAAATAAAAAACAAAATGTAGAAATAACGAAATTACGATAACTAAATTGTGTTTAATGCAAATGAGGGATTATCATAAAAATATGTCAAACAATTAATTTTCGATGCCAGAAAAAGGAATTGTTGTACCTAATATTTTTTACATAGGTGTATAGAGCACACCCACACACACACACATGGGGTAGCTGCACCCAAAGGACGGCAATGCTAGGCAGCAATTGCTGATGTTATTTTTGTTGTTACTGTTGTTGTTGTTGTTGTGCTTGTTGGCCGCAAACGTTTTGGCATTCAACATAGCTGTGGCCCTTTGGGTTGGGGGCCGACAGACGCCATCAAGCGAATTAAAACCAAATCACTTACAAGCGGCCAAAAGTGTTAACGTGTAAATTTCCATTTTAGCCAAGATCGAAGCGCTCTGATAGCAGCCAGACACTGCCATAAACATGCAGTAGGTGGGTCTCAACGCCCATTGCCTACCGCCTACCGCCTACCGCCCACCTGCCTGCTGAGTTAAATACGAGAGCTAAAAATAAAACTACTCGAAATGCCCAGGTTGAAATAAACGAGTTCTCTCTTGGTGTGTGTGGGTGTGTGTGTGTGTGAACATTTACATGCATAAATAAGTACAGCTGAGGACGAGCAGGATTGAATAGAAAAGACAGGAGTAACAGCAAAACAGCAACACACACACATGCACACGCACACACATAAACACACACACAACTTGTGCCGTGGAACTTCTTAACTCAATGAAATCTCTAGCAATTTCGTAAATTAACACTTCGACTTCTAGAGATGCTGCGCAGGGGCATAGGGAAAGAGGGTGCCAAGGTGAGCTGTGAAAATAACGCAGAGCGAGCGTTAGATACACTGAAAAAATAATATTTCATTCCATTTTATAGTCAAGTTAATTGGAAACTAAGCCAAGTTTTAAGATTATTGAGCGTAATATGCATTTTCAATTTCCATTGCAAGGCAGAGTCTAAATAATGTTTGCTAGTGCTATTCTATGTTCCATGGAGTTAGGCAATTTTCATGTTACAAACGGCATTCAAAATTTAAGTTTTACTTATTTCTCTGAGTGTGGGGAACTGCAAGTTGAAAAGACAGAGAGAAAGAAAGAGATAGAAAGAGAGAGGCATATTTAGTGCGTTCACATTTTGTGGAAGACAAGGCCAAAATCTAGAATTTCTCGCACTTACTTCCGACTCATTGGTCTTTCTGTAGTTGAGTATATATTATATGTGTGTGTATGTGTTGTGTGTGTGTATTGTGTGTGTGTCTGCTGTGTGCTCACCCGCCTGCCAAAAGTCTACAGCAGCGGAAACAATCTGCTCGCTGCGCGTCGATGCGGCAGCCATAAACAGTTTGCCATCTGTAACAGCTTCAGTGCCACATGCCTCCCTCCTGCTGCGGCAGCCGCTCATCAATTCTCCCACAGCGCCGTTGGAAACAGTGCTTTCAATTTTGGAATTTGCATTTTCAGTGAAATTGATATTTTTTGGTTTGGTGCTTGTGTGTGTTGGCCAAATTTAAAAAAGCAAGTAAATGATGGGTGAATCGAATTTCAGCGAAAATCACAACCACAATCAGGCACACACACACACACACACATGCAGATACCCACATGGACTGCTACACCACATTGGCACTTCATTGGATGTGTCGTCCTTGCTGTCGCTGCTGATATCGAAAACTGTTTTATCGACACATCTCTGTTGGGTTTTCCACGAGTTTCCCATGCCATCCTTGTTGTCTTTGCATACAAACAATATATTTTCTTCGATTTGCATACTCTTACATTAAATATTTCGAGTTGTATATAGTCTTGCAGTGAGATGGGGAGGATAAACTTCAGTAGACTTCAAGATTCCCAATGAATGAGTTTATTTTTTTGCACGTTTTCAACTTTAAATGTAGGATTGATTTAGGTGCAAAACTATGATCAAAAAGCCCTCGCTTTTTAACCTAAGTTGAGTTTTGACGAAGTTATGGCATTTTGAAGTTTCGACCTATGCCCATAAGGCGATTTTCAGGCTATAATTTTTACTTGTCTTCCGACCCAAAATCACGTTTTCAACTGTAAATGTAAGATTGATTTAGGGGAAAAACTATGATCAAAAAGCCCTCGCTTTTCAATTTTAGTTGAGTTTTGACGAAGTTATGGCATTTTGAAGTTTCGGCCTACGCCCATATGGCGATTTTCAGGCTATAATTTTTACTTGTCCTCCGACCCATTATCACGTTTTTAACTTTAAATGTAGGATTGATTTAGGGGCAAAACTATGATCAAAAAGCCCTCGCTTTTTAATCTAAGTTGAGTTTTGACGAAGTTATGGCATTTTGAAGTTTCGACCTATGCCCAAATGCCTATTTTTAGGCCAGTAATTTTACTTGTCTTCCGACCCAGTATCCTGTTTTTAACTTTAAATGTAGGATTGATTTAGGCGCAAAACTATGATCAAAAAGCCCTCGCTTTTCAAATTTAGTTGAGTTTTGACGAAGTTGCAGCGAAAAAATAATTTTATTTTTCTAAAACAAAAGCTTGACAACCTAATCATATATCTTCCAAAATAAATATACACGGAAAAGAATAGCTTTACTATAGCTTAAGCTTACAATACTTTAATCTAGATTTTTGTTAGGGTATTTTTAACTCTTCTTCGCTCGCTGTTCGCAAATTGTTTGATTATAAATTTCGCTACTGTTTCGGTTTCAGTTGAACTTTTGACGCCACATACCCGTTTCCATTTTCCAATAATATCAACTGTGCAATAATTTATTTATTTTTTTACAAATATATATATATAAATATCTATCTATATGTTTGCATGTGTAAATTTGTGTTAAAAGAAGCATTATTTGCTATATTTAAGCCAGAAACAAAAACACAATGCGAGTGTTATAAAGTCATTAGATTTAAGCTAATTTTGTAACCCATATAAATACCCAACTAATGCGATAAGCATTGTAATTTAAGTCCAAAAACTAAGAAGCTTATTTTTTATAAACGGGCTTCGAAGCCAATTTGGCAGCGACAAGTTATAAAAACATTAAAAGCACCGGCTGGCAAAAGGAATTGAGGCTAACCTGGTTCCTATTTGCACCAACAGTTTACGTAGCGGCTTTAAGATGTTGTGTTAATTTACCGCAGTCATGAGGCAGGTCGAGAGTCGAGTAACTGGCCTAGCTGCCCTACCACCGAGCACTTGAAGCGCGTTGCCGTGAAGTATGCAACAAATTTGTTGCGTTTTTAATTTTTTCTGTCAGCTGCGCTCGAGCGCCTGCAAACTGCCAACTGTAGCCTGCCGCATACTCGTTGCAGAGCCCCAGCTTTGCATGCAACATGCGAGACTTTCTAATTGTTTGCCGTTCATGTTGTTGTTGTTACCCCTTGGCTTCCCCTCGCCGCCACTCGCCTTTCCATTCCTCGTCTCATCAAGTGGAGTGGCAGGCAGAGCTAAACAAGTCCAGTGCCAGTGCATAAATTACAAATAGGTTCACATCGCAGCAAGTTCCACTCTCTTTGCATACCCTATACAAAATGTATACAGTAGCTAACGGCATTTTAATAGTACCAATAGATATATTAAGATAGCCTAATAATATCAGTTTACGTAACTGGTTTTTAAATTAAATTGTCCAGTTCAAAATAATCGCCAAACTGACTTAAAGTATGTTTGGTAAAGTTTTTTGTTTACAGTGTGTCTTATCTAGGGTATCAGCTTGCCGAATACTCCCCTTTGCAGTATTTTTCTGTTGCTGATGGTCGTCTCAGCATTATGTTTTCGTTGCGTTTTGTGTACACAGAAATTACGGTGAGTGCCACAACAAATTCAACGATACTTAACACACTTCATTCTGCATGTGTGTGTTAATGTGAGTGTGAGTGTGTGAGCTGCTTGGGGTGGCCTTGTCTTGCACATGCAAAAGGTTAATCAAAGAGTAAGAACTGTTAACAAGCCGCCGCCTAATTGGCAATCCCTTTGCAAACATGGTAGAGACTTAACCGATTCGTGTTGCCTGATTTTATAATTTTGTTTTACAAATAAACACACATTTTGATTGGCGTGTCATAAGAACACCCCCTTTCTGACCATCTCCCTTCGCTGACTTCTTACTCTCTGACTTACTAAGCCCGTTCCCCAATTTATATACCCCAACGTTTTGTTTAACATCATCATTAGTCTCTCTCTCTCACTCTCTCTCTCTGTCTTTGTTTTTCTTCTGGCCTCATAGTATAAAAATCACCATTATTTGTTTTGCTGTCAGATTTGTTTTACTTGTTGACGCTCTTCCGCATGCCGCCTGCCCCTTCTCCTCTTGCTCGTCCTTTTCAACCACATGCTTAGTGCTCGTTTTCGTGTCTGTTAGGTGTTAATGTTTTTGTTCCTGCCTCACTTGTTGCTTGGTGTCTCACTTGATCTAAGGGTTATTAATCGATCTATATTGCTTGATATATTGCCTTTAGTGTGTGCGTGCTTGCAAGTTTATTAAGGCTTGACCAGTGTAGCCAATTTCGCTTTAGTTTTGCATAGTATTTGACTGACAGCAACTTTCTGTGAAATAAGTTTTGATAATATGTAATTATTTGTAATTTAATTAAATGTTGGCCATTTATAAAATGTCAAAATGTCAAATTCGAATTACCCTTTTTTTGGCACTACAATAAAAGCAAAAAAATATACAAATCCCTGATACATGTACGATAAAATTCTGGTTAGAGATTTCATCAAGAATTAAAAATATGAATTTTGATCAAAAATTGTTACTTTTTCCCTAGTTTACTTTTGGACTACCTTTTATGCTGATGATGCTCCTCAAAACTGCTTCTGTGCAACACTGGTCAACTCGTTTAGTTAGTATGATAACCTACAGTTTATGTAGCTTTGCAGATCAAGCTGATTTAAGGGTCTAACATGCCTTTAAGGTCTGTAAGAGGAGGGGAATGGGGTCACCCATAACTCATTTTGCATGCTGTGTTGCCTTTTTGTTTGCGCAATTAAAAGCGTTGCCAGATTTACCGTTAATGGCTGCGCTTGCCATGATTTTTTAGCCCATGGCGAGCATTCACGTTACCTCCACATTGTTGTTGCTGTTGTCGTTGTTACGGGTCCTAGACGAAACGCCTATAAATGGAGCGTGTATTCCCCAATTTTGGGTGAATCCGGCGATTTTGTTGATTACACTGTGGCCTACACAGCAGAAGCAGCAGGATGCAGAAGCTGAAGCTGCAGCTGCAGTCGCAGTCGTTGGCAACCTCGCTGAACAAACTTTTTTCTTTTTTTTTAATGGAACAGGGGGGCCGGGAGTGTAAAGGGAACCTGGTGCCAGTGTGCGAGATTTGCTATGTCCGTGAATGTGCGTGCCTAATGAACAAAATCGCCGGTGTTGCAAGCGGCTGCCAATGTGCATGACCAGAAAATTGAAGTGAGGCCAAAAACTGAAGCACGACGACAAATGACGCAACGAGTGGCGGACATGGCTCTGCACATGCGACACTCCATGGGGAGGCTGGATTTGATCACGTGGCTTTGTGGCTAAGTCAATTGTAATGATCGACGACGGGTAATACCCTATGCAACAGCGCCAAACGTCGTTAATTTTTGTTTATTTTCTCAGTTGTCGAAAATACACTTATTCTAAATAGAAAGGGGTATGTTTGATTTATGTAAATATCAGTTATCAATATGATGGTTCCAAATTTGGGGTCTTACTTTTTGACAAATAATTTATTATGAAAAGTGATGAAGCTATATTAGATGATTTCTACTAGAAATTTTGTCTTTTGAATATATGATAAAAAAAAATCTTGTCTTGAATAATTATGATAAAGGGGAGGCAAGCTAACCCGTTATCATGGAATCATTTACATGACACTAATTTGAGCAAATAATCTATGGATTATATTATTAAATTAAAAGTGATTTCATGCTTTCTCTCTTTCCTGCTCTCCTTTTTTCCCCCTTTTTCTATATATTTATATAGATATAGGTATATTTCTATATCTATTTGTGATTGGTTTTTTCCTACAATCAATATAAATAAATATAATTTTCAATGTTTATTTTTAAAACACTTTAAAATCTAAAAAAAAAAACAAAGTACCATTTAGTCGGGCACGCAGTAACGTTCACCATGCTCTTTATTTTTAGCCGTTCCAGTCAGAAATTTAAATATTTGATGCCTGCATATTGCCGACATTTAATGGAATTGTTAGCAGGTTTTTCAGAGCTGTGTGCTATTTGCTTTGATTGCTAATCTTTATCTAGCCGTGACGAGACTAGCGCTTACGCCACTTTCAAAAAATCGGCACACAGATTCTACATTTGAAAAGGTAAATAAATAAAATGCAATTGGCCAAAGTCGATTACTGACCATACATACATTTTAAGGGAGCTGCTGGGCTGCTTGGAGGAAAGGCAATTCATTTTTTATATAATTCAAATGCAAATGCTTTCAGTTGGCCAACTGACTTCTGGCCATTTGCTTCTAGCCTCTCGACTGTTGCCCATCTTTCTTTCCTTTTTTTGGGCATTTCCGTTTAGTTTTTATCGATGCATTTCACCCTTTTCTCCGCAACCCCTCTTCAGACACTCTGAGTGCGGTGCTTCGTGCGGCTGTCTGAGTTGGCATATTTGGAAAAATTGTAAGCACCTTGTAAATGTCTGGCATGCAGTGCATAATATTAGATAAATAATGATATTTATCTCTCTCCATGGAGGTGCATTCAGTTACGTGTAGAAGTAAGTCAAGCATAAGCTATAAAGAAAAGTTATGTGTACCGTGGAGGTTAAAGATATTGCATATTATTTATTAGTATTTATATTGTATGCAAAGTTATAAGCATGTTTTTTCCTAGAAAAAAGAACGAAGGCCAAAGATATTCAGCCAATAATATGGGTCCAGTTTTGATAGGGTTGTGACATTTTAAGTGCTCTTCGCGAAATCAGTTCAGCTTTAACAAATAACAAATAACTCCCACTCCCACTAACTCTGACTCTGACTCTTACTACTTTTAAGCGGTTCGATTTAAACTTCAAAATGCCATAACTTCGTCAAAACTCAACTTAGAATAAAAAGCGAGGTCTTTTTGATCATAGTTTTGCCCCTAAATCAATCGTACATTTAAAGTTGAAAACGTGATTTTAGGTCGGAAGACAAGTAAAAATTATAGCCTGAAAATTAATTGAATTTAAATTACTTTCAATATATGATGGCATGAGTATAGGCGCAAAAACAAAAAAAATCCGTTTCAGCAATATTGACAATGTTGGTTGATTCTCTGCTGAAAGTATTGGGCGAACAGAAACGCAAGATGATTGCTTATTGCTTGTCTGCCCTTCGTGCTCTTTGCTCTTTTGCTGACAATTCCGCACACGCGGAGAGCGCGTGCTGAGCTTTTGAGCGCAGTGTTCAGCTCACTCTCTCATCTCATCACAGCTGTCAGCCAACCAATGGCAGCACGGTTCGGAGTTCGTTGCTCCCATTTAATTAAACAGAGAGAAGATCGAAATCATCTGCTGAGCACATTCTGTTCGCCTGGCAATTCTCATTTAAAAATTCAGACAAAAAATCAGTTTTTATTAAATTTTGATTCAATTCTGAGTTGGCCCGCAACCGGCCAAGACGATCGTAAATTTTCAACTGATAAGCGAAAGAAACTTGTTTTAAATGTTTATTTTAATTTTTTATTTGCTTTTAATTTTTAAAATTGTATTTTTGTTGTTGTTTATAATAAATATATATATATAAGCCCATTCTAGTATTTGCATGGACCTGGCAATTTTTATTACAGCAGACATTCGACATAATTGAAAAGGTAAATAATTTAAATTAATAAAGTTTAAAAAGAACTACAGAGTAAACAAGCACCAGATAAACCCTAAGAACACACAAGGGTTAAAGTATTGCAAAAGATGTTGAGTACTTACGAACAAAAACAATGTTAAGCAAAAAACAAAAATAAAACGGCGCGGGCGCGACGACCGAAAAATGCGAAGAGAAAACACAACGGAATAGAAAACTTGAGAGAAGTAAACAACCGCTACCACCAACAATGTAGTATTGGGCGAGCAGAAACGCAAGATGATTGCTTATTGCTTGTCTGCCCTTCGTACTCTTTGCTCTTTTGCTGACAATTCGGCACACGCGGAGAGCGCGTGCTGAGCTTTTGAGCGCAGTGTTCGGCTCACTCTCTCATCTCATCACAGCTGTCAGCCAACCAATGGCAGCACACGCGGAGAGCGCGTGCTGAGCTTTTGAGCGCAGTGTTCAGCTCACTCTCTCATCTCATCGGTTCAGATTTCGTTGCTCCCATTTAATTAAACAGAGAGAAGATCGAAATCATCTGCTGAGCACATTCTGTTCGCCTGGCAATTCTCATTTAAAAATTCAGACAGAAAATCAGTTTTTATTAAATTTTGATTCAATTCTGAGTTGGCCCGCAACCGGCCAAGACGATCGTAAATTTTCAACTGATAAGCGAAAGAAACTTGTTTTAAATGTTTATTTTAATTTTTTATTTGCTTTTAATTTTTAAAATTGTATTTTTGTTGTTGTTTATAATAAATATATATATATAAGCCCATTCTAGTATTTGCATGGACCTGGCAATTTTTATTACAGCAGACATTCGACATAATTGAAAAGGTAAATAATTTAAATTAATAAAGTTTAAAAAGAACTACAGAGTAAACAAGCACCAGATAAACCCTAAGAACACACAAGGGTTAAAGTATTGCAAAAGATGTTGAGTACTTACGTACAAAAACAATGTTAAGCAAAAAACAAAAATAAAACGGCGCGGGCGCGACGACCGAAAAATGCGAAGAGAAAACACAACGGAATAGAAAACTTGAGAGAAGTAAACAACCGCTACCACCAACAATGTAGTATTGGGCGAACAGAAACGCAAGATGATTGCTTATTGCTTGTCTGCCCTTCGTGCTCTTTGCTCTTTTGCTGACAATTCGGCACACGCGGAGAGCGCGTGCTGAGCTTTTGAGCGCAGTGTTCGGCTCACTCTCTCATCTCATCACAGCTGTCAGCCAACCAATGGCAGCACACGCGGAGAGCGCGTGCTGAGCTTTTGAGCGCAGTGTTCAGCTCACTCTCTCATCTCATCGGTTCAGATTTCGTTGCTCCCATTTAATTAAACAGAGAGAAGATCGAAATCATCTGCTGAGCACATTCTGTTCGCCTGGCAATTCTCATTTAAAAATTCAGACAAAAAATCAGTTTTTATTAAATTTTGATTCAATTCTGAGTTGGCCCGCAACCGGCCAAGACGATCGTAAATTTTCAACTGATAAGCGAAAGAAACTTGTTTTAAATGTTTATTTTAATTTTTTATTTGCTTTTAATTTTTAAAATTGTATTTTTGTTGTTGTTTATAATAAATATATATATATAAGCCCATTCTAGTATTTGCATGGACCTGGCAATTTTTATTACAGCAGACATTCGACATAATTGAAAAGGTAAATAATTTAAATTAATAAAGTTTAAAAAGAACTACAGAGTAAACAAGCACCAGATAAACCCTAAGAACACACAAGGGTTAAAGTATTGCAAAAGATGTTGAGTACTTACGTACAAAAACAATGTTAAGCAAAAAACAAAAATAAAACGGCGCGGGCGCGACGACCGAAAAATGCGAAGAGAAAACACAACGGAATAGAAAACTTGAGAGAAGTAAACAACCGCTACCACCAACAATGTAGTATTGGGCGAACAGAAACGCAAGATGATTGCTTATTGCTTGTCTGCCCTTCGTGCTCTTTGCTCTTTTGCTGACAATTCGGCACACGCGGAGAGCGCGTGCTGAGCTTTTGAGCGCAGTGTTCGGCTCACTCTCTCATCTCATCACAGCTGTCAGCCAACCAATGGCAGCACACGCGGAGAGCGCGTGCTGAGCTTTTGAGCGCAGTGTTCAGCTCACTCTCTCATCTCATCGGTTCAGATTTCGTTGCTCCCATTTAATTAAACAGAGAGAAGATCGAAATCATCTGCTGAGCACATTCTGTTCGCCTGGCAATTCTCATTTAAAAATTCAGACAAAAAATCAGATTTTATTAAATTTTGATTCAATTCTGAGTTGGCCCGCAACCGGCCAAGACGATCGTAAATTTTCAACTGATAAGCGAAAGAAACTTGTTTTAAATGTTTATTTTAATTTTTTATTTGCTTTTAATTTTTAAAAATGTATTTTTGTTGTTGTTTATAATAAATATATATATATAAGCCCATTCTAGTATTTGCATGGACCTGGCAATTTTTATTACAGCAGACATTCGACATAATTGAAAAGGTAAATAATTTAAATTAATAAAGTTTAAAAAGAACTACAGAGTAAACAAGCACCAGATAAACCCTAAGAACACACAAGGGTTAAAGTATTGCAAAAGATGTTGAGTACTTAGTACAAAAACAATGTTAAGCAAAAAACAAAAATAAAACGGCGCGGGCGCGACACCGAAAAATGCGAAGAGAAAACAAACGGAATAGAAAACTTGAGAGAAGTAAACAACCGCTACCACCAACAATGTAGTATTGGGCGAGCAGAAACGCAAGATGATTGCTTATTGCTTGTCTGCCCTTCGTGCTCTTTGCTCTTTTGCTGACAATGGCACACGCGGAGAGCGCGTGCTGAGCTTTTGAGCGCAGTGTTCGGCTCACTCTCTCATCTCATCACAGCTGTCAGCCAACCAATGGCAGCACACGCGGAGAGCGCGTGCTGAGCTTTTGAGCGCAGTGTTCAGCTCACTCTCTCATCTCATCGGTTCAGATTTCGTTGCTCCCATTTAATTAAACAGAGAGAAGATCGAAATCATCTGCTGAGCACATTCTGTTCGCCTGGCAATTCTCATTTAAAAATTCAGACAAAAATTCAGTTTTTATTAAATTTTGATTCAATTCTGAGTTGGCCCGCAACCGGCCGAAGACGATGCGTAAGATGTACAACTGACAACGCGAATAGAAAACTTGTTAGAGAATGTTTATTTTAATTTTTCAACCGCTTTTACCATTTCCAACAATTGTAGTATTGTTGTTGTCGATACAGAAATCGCTATAGATAAGCCCATTGCTAGTATTTGCATGGACCTGGCACTTTTTCTTACAGCAGACATTCGACATAATTGAAACGGTAACTAATTTAGCTGAATCAAGTTTCGGCACACGCGGAAACGAGCGCCAGATAAGCCCTAAGAACACGCAAGGGTTAAAGTAGCGCAAAAGATGTTCGAGCTCACTTACGTACAAAAACAATGCTCAGCAAAAAACAAAGCTGTCACGGCGCGACACCGAAAAATGCGACGAGAAAACACAACGGAATAGAAAACTTGCGAGAAGTAAACAACCGCTACCACCAATTCGTTGCTCCCATTTAATTAAACAGAGAGAAGATCGAAATCATCTGCTGAGCACATTCTGTTCGCCTGTTACTTTCAGTGGGGGAACAATACGAAAACTCGAAGAAAAAGCTCTCACATGTGAAATATTGATTTTTATTTTCATAGCCATTTCTTATTACTATATTATATTTATAAAAATTCTGGCCTAAAAATCGTCATATAGGCATAGGTCGAAACTTCAAAATGCCATAACTTCGTCAAAACTCAACTCAAAGATACACACATCCCAGTCTATCGATTTGCATATATTTTGAGAATTTCGTCAACTGAACAATAATTACAAAAAAGCATTTGACCTAGTAATTTTAGCACCCTAAACGTAGGCTTAATTTTGTTGCTTGTTTCATTCGGTTTCACTTCTGATTTTATTTGCCGTAGTATGCTTTTAAATTGGTAAATTGTCGAGTTTGCATAACCCAATTCATATTTAAAGTGTTCAATGTTTTTTATTGCTTTTATAAATCGTCCAAAAACTACTTTATAGAATACATTAAGTTCAAACCTCTCTTCATAAATACTAAAAAAAAACTCCATTTAATAAGGATTAATCTAGAAATACTTATCTTAATCATTATTACCCTCTCTCCCCGTTAAGGAGCCTTAAATACATTCAATTTAGTTACTTTTCGGAAACCATCGATTAACTACCGTAATTTTTTATTCATATAATTAAAAAGAATTATTTCATCGGAGTTCTGGAAGGAATTTTTTAGACACTGGGTATCGGATGAAATTAAATACGGCTATTAGTAAATGATTCGAAAGAGGTACAGATTCCTCGCAATATATCCACCCAATTAATAAATAATAAAAAGATTCAGGGATCCGGGAAATGCATCGGCATGTCGGTAGACAGGTCAATGCAGATGGCCGAGATTTGCGGATTTTCCACATGTTCTACCTTGAGTCCGGGGCTGACCTTTGGTTTTTCTTCCTTCTTGGAAGTGAATAGCTTTTCATTGGGAGTCTTTTTTTTTGGGCTATAAGATGTGATTGGAGTTGAAGGCTTTGCATTGGGAGTTTTTTTTTGGGCTATGAGGTGGGAAGTTTTTTGAGCCACGTTTAGAGATTGGAGCTGAAGGCTTGGCACTTGGGGAATGTTTAGAGCCACGTTTAGAGATTGGAGTTGAAGGCTTGGCACATGGGGAATGTTTTGAGCCACGTTTAGAGATTGCAGTTGATGGCTTGGTACTGGGGGTATTTCTTCGGCCACGTTCGATGATTGGAGACAATGGCTTGACACTGGCGCTCGATTGGCTATAGGTCTCGGAGACCTTGGCAATGGCTTACTACCATATTTCTTTAAGCCCCTTACAGGAACAGTGCCATAGCGGTAAGAGATTGAGTGACCGTTAGCGGCTATGTCGGCGGCACTTTCCTTATCAATGCCAAGGACTAGCAGGGTGCCGGTGCCCTGATCTTTGCGGGAGGCCAGCTTCCACAGATTGGTGTTATATTGATTCTGAGACATTAGCAAGCTGAGCAGAAAATCGTCCGATTTGCCAGCGGTGCGTGGCAAGAAAACGCTAATAAAAATCTTCTGCCCAGGAGCTATAATATTGCCCAACGTCGCCTCAACGGGTCGACCATTATATGAGTAAAGGCATGACCCGGCTCGCAGTAGCCAGTCTGCTGCGACCTGGCTCTGACTCTGACTCTAACTCTGACTCTCACTCTCACTTTAACAAATAACATGACAAATAAAATATTTATTTATTTCAGCCAAATTTTACAAGGAAACAAATGATTTTTACTCTTCTAAAATGATACACAAAGAGACTAGAATCGAAATTTTATATTTCACCTATAGCTAAAGTTAAACGAAACTTAAATTAGTTAACTGCTACTTAATTTTTTCAACTGGCTATAATTGCAATTTGTGCACTTTGCTTTCTTTACGTAGAAAGGGGGGACTTGTTTGACTGCAACAACACAACTACAGTCATCTTAGAGTCTCTGGTGCATTGCAGTCAGCGAAGCAACTCGACGAAATCAGAGCCGTTGCAAGCAAAAACTTTGCTACCTTTTGCAGCAGTGCTGTCGAGTGCTTTGCTCGTTGTTATCGTTGTTGGTGGTGTGGCAAGGCGCAAACCACTGTAACAATTATAGTGAATGCCGTTGCGTCATTGTGTGAACCAGGTTGACCAACAAGCGAATTGCAACTCGAACTTTCAACAACGTGCCAACAATGGGATAAAAGGCAGCCAGACAGAGAAACAGAGTGCCACATAAAGCACTGCAAACCGAGCAAACTTGAGCAACTGCAAACATGTGAATTAGAATCGCAATGCGGCTGTGTATTGCGAGGCAGCTTTGAGCTCCCAAGACTATATAACAGACTGGACGGCTTAAGGTGTCTACTCTTTTGCCGATCCCAAAAAAGCTGGCTGCGTAAAGCTCATTAAATGAAGTCAAAAAGCAGCAAATATATATATATATATATATAAGAAGCTGCAGTCAGCAGAAACTTCTCTTAGCTCCTCCAAACGTCAACCGTTAAGTCGCGAAAGTTTTGCTCTGTTCGCCTAAGTCGCATAACTCTTTCCGCTCCTCCCACTACCACTCCCTCTCGCTCTCGCCCTCTCTCTCTCTCTCTCTATCTCTTTGTCTCTTTCAACTGGTTCCAGCTGCTACTTATCGCTTTCTTTGTTCTTTCCGCTACTTATCAAATTGTTATCCGGTGCATAAGACAAAAAAAAGGAATTGTATTTTAACAAATTATGAAAATTGAATAAATTTAGAAAAAAGTCTCTTACAAAAAGATTATTGCGTATTTTGCTTTTGGTAACTTTTAGATATAAAAAAAACTATTTCATTCAAAAGTATTGAGTATTACGCATAAAAATAGAATTCTATTTCCATTTGGGTACCTTGAGGGTAAAAAATCTTAAAATTGTTCCCACAGTTTATTTTTAAATTTTAAGAAACATGATTTCCTGATAAAAAAAAACTTGTTTTTTTTTAAAGTAACCTTTTTGTACATATTACCGTAAAGTAGTCGAGTCAATATTTCACCCCCAAATGTATTGCATTTTGGGCGCCTTGAAGTTGGCTAGTTGAATTAAGTATCTGGGTTTTTTTTGTTCTTGGCCGGGTTATTTTGCTGTGGGCTTTGCGATTGCGTTGCATGTAAAACATTTCAAGTAAGTGATACGCACCATAAATTCCAGAATTTATAGCGGAAGTGCAAAATACGAAAATTCTTGTGCACTTGTGCACACGCCGAACAATGACGGCAAAAACTTTGAGAAAGCCATGGAAGTTGTAAAGGGGGCGTGGCATCAGCCATAAGGCAACGAACCAGCGAACTGGCGAACTAGTCTGAACAGTATTTTTCATTTCACTCGCTGCCCGATTGCAATTTGATAAATGCGGTTAATTTCGTCAGGTTTTGTGGCAATTATGCAAATGAGCGAGCCTTCAATGGAGGTGGAATTAAATCGGGTGATTTTTACAGAAGGTGGGTTTGTTGCTGTTGTCATTGGACCACAATTGTATGCAATAAAATGTTTAAAAAAAACTTATTTTTTATTCGTGATAAAATGGCAGATAATAAACTAAAAGCAATTGGGTTCAAAATCGATTTATTAAACATTGCAATAAAAAGCTATTTGATTTGATTTACCCGGCTCGGTTAATAAACCTGTATACTACCGAATATTATTGAAACAATAATTAAATCAAATAATAGATCAACGCCATGCAGATAATAATGTATGAGTCATTCTGGATATATCCGTCCGTCTGTCTGACTTCATTATTTTATTTTAATCATGAGAGATACATTTTATTTTATGTGATATCTCTTAGTCAAGCTCTCTCGATATAGCCACAAATTTAAAGGACTTAATACCCTAGAAGATCAACATAGAGTGTAGTAATATGACCAATAACACAAAAATCAAAGCGTGTAAAGAAGTGTTCAAATTTTGTAGATTTAAATTTTTTCGTTTCCTTAAAAATTAACTATAAATATTTCAGTCACTAGAAAACTAGAGTCTATCACTCAACATAGGATATTATGAAATGCCAACTTTGAACTCGTATTTTACTATCATTATATTTTATTGCTGCTGTTGGTCATTGTTTACATATTTACTCAATTTACTCAATTGCAGCATTTTTATAATAAATATTTAATTTATTGAAATATGATTAAAACGTAAATCAAAACACATTTGCACATTTATTATATTGCGCAAATAATTTAAATAAACACATACACACCCATGTAGAGTATAAAGTTGTATGTGTGAATATATGTATATTGATAGGGTTTAAAACTGGTCACACAATTTATGTGCGGTCAGATTACTGCATACGAGACCATTGTAATTCATGGCAAGATGCGCGAACTCTGGTCTATGTTCGGTTTCCCTTTATTATTTTTTCATTTATGCAGCGGTTGCAAATGGCGCATTGATTCTTTAGAATTACGCAATACAACAAGCTGCAACGACTGATGAGTGTATTTCTCTTCTCAGAATTCCATCTCAGTCAGCCAGCAGCACACCAAAACGTATGCCACACAAATGCGCAATGGCAGCAGCAGTGTTGCGGTTAACTGTATGTCGTTGTGGTTGAGTGCATCAAACATCAATCAATTCAATGGTACTAGAAACCAACGCACACACGCACAAGCGCACACACCCATACACACAGACACAAACTCGTAAGATACAGAATGCAAATGCAGATTCAGTTAGAGATAGACTAAAAGCCATTGAAATTTGGGGAAATGAACGTACGTAGAAAACATATAATGAAAAGTGGAAGACACATACAAGCCACAGTATTAAGTGACTCACAGCTTAAGCACACACAATAAAAGCAGGACACACACACACACACTTATACCTCCATATGTGCATACTCTACATACATCTGAAGATAGCCTTCAACGGCTCCTGTGAAGCATTCGATCAAGGCAAATCTATAATGACAGCCTCGATAGCTTTATCACATAAGAGAAGCGATACGGCAAAATAATAATAAAAAAAAATACAGTTTGCTGGGCAGCTGAGAAGCTCGCCTGGAGTTAAAACATGGCCCAGCACAGTGTTGCAAATTGTCAGATTTTGTGGCATAAAATGTGTGCTAAATTCTGATCTCATGATGGTTGTTAGTAGTTATATAAAAGTGAGTGGATACATTTTATATTCAATGATAGTCAAGAATATTAATTATAATTTGCAATTAGTTTAGGTACAAGTAGTAATCATAGCGATAAAGTGGCTTTGCTTTAACGGTATTTTTAAAAGATGAAACCCTCTATAATTGGTCCAGAAGTATCTCCTATGTGATGAGTGATAACAAAGCAATCAAAATAGGCGAGAGAGTATTATAAAATAGACGTTTCGTGACAGGAAATTCACAGAATCTCATGAATATTCACTTCCTGTCGCCATGACAGTGCATCCTGTTTCCGGTATACTGGCGTAAAATTGAATTTCCGTCATAGCGTATTCTCGTGTCGCCATTTGTCCAGTATTTTTCCAAAATGTATAATGGTGGAGACAACATTTTTTCCAGGGATAGTTCCAGGATGTGTCATGGCGAAGATGCCATTTTTTCCAAATTTTTCAATGATGTCATGATGTGATGTGTCATGATGGAGACGAAATCGGATGTGCTCTCATGGCAGCCTGGCTTAACGAAGACACCATTTCCAATAGCGGAGATAACTTTTGCCACAGCTAGTCATATATTCACCTAGATCAATTCGCTCTATTTTATTTGCACCAAATAGTGTGTCTTTGGCCCATGGTAGCTGCTGGATGTCAAAACTGTAACAGACGAACGGTGAGCGAAGCCAAGCTGACTTGGTTGAGGTGGTGGTGGTCAGGTCATGTCAAGTTCGAGACTTGACTGAGCGTTTCTCATTCGTCTGCTACTGATAGATGTTGAAAATGCTGGAAATATGCGAGTGGATAACTGATGGGGGTATGGGTGAGAGCGGGACGGAAGGGGCCTCTTGACTGGCCAACACTTATTTTATAAATAAACGCTTCATGATTGCGGTCTTTTTGTTGGTGGTTTTGAAAGCATCAGCTTCGATGACTGCAAAATTTGATAAACAACCTTGCTGTATGCAACAACTTCAACTGCAGCTCCAGTGTCCTCTGTCCTGTTTGTGTGTGTGTGTGTGTGTGTGTGAGTGAGAGAGATCTGTGGTTAAGTGTGCTTCTTGGCAAATTGTATTTGACGAGCTGTTAACAGTGCTTGCATTAACTAAAGGCACTTTTCGCAGGGGCAGAAAAAGACAGAGAGGGATAAAGACTCGAATCCAAGGCTAATCAGCGAGGCGTTTCACCAATATTCTCAAGTGTGCGTGGTGTGTGGCTGTGCTCGTGTGTGTGTGTGTGTGTGTGTGTGGTTGTTATTGTGGTGCGCGTCAATAAATTGCCACAGCTTCTTGGCCAACAGGCTCCCATTTGATAACCATTTTGGCCTTGCTGCCTTGCTGCGTGCAACACAATAAATTTCCGCTTTTGTCTCACAATAAACATAAACCGAAATGCCGCAAATCTCAGTCCTGACAGTCTTGCCCCGGCCACAAGGCGCAACTTTTGGCGTTTGGGCAACAATTTGTAAATAAAATTGTGGCGCAAATTAAGCGTATAAATAAGCCACAAAGCACAGCGACCAGCTACGCGCACGTAGCAGCCACGCACATCCGTTTGGGGCCCCTCCATATTTCCTGTTACACTGCAACAAATTGTTGGGAATAATGTTAAAACGATATGTACAACTGCTTAAATAAAAAGCTATGTTTTACAGGCTTTCAAAACGTTGAACTATGTTACAAAAATAATAAGATAAAAATCATTGAGAGATTTAGAATGATCTGATTTCAGAATATTTAAAACAAGATTTTCACTTAATTTAAATAAAGTAAATTATGCAAAACTTAACTGACGCCCCCTTTTTTTTTGCAGTGTAACAAAACTCCAGGCCCACACAATCCACTAACCCAATCGACGGCGCTTCCGACATTGTGTCGCTCACCATCATCATCATCATCATCATCATCAGTAGCAGCAACAGCAGCAGCAGCGGCAGCGGCAACAGCCGAGTGGGAGAAAGAAGTTGGATCTCTTCCTTCCTATGGCGTTTTAATAGTCGCTGCCCCCCGCCAGACTGACAGAGAGGCAAAAGAACTTTTGCGCCTTGGCAATTGATGCGACCGGGCCAGGAGCTGGCAGGCTCGAGTCGAGCTGCTTGTTTGTCCAGCCGCAAGGTCGCCGTATTCGGCCCTGGCCAAAAGGACGTCGCAGCGTTTGTCGTTATTAATTTATTATGAAAATCTAAACGACTTAAGTGGAATAATATGGGATAAATTATTAAAATTTATGTGCTTTCGAAGCGCAACGACGGACACGAAGCGCCGGTTCTACTTTTTGGCTCTGACTATCCGGAGAGCGCGCCGCCATTTGAAAAGGAGCCAAAGTTTTTGGGGCATACTTCAGTTTAATTTCTTTCGACGGTGTCAGTTCTGCCGGCTGCTGCTGCTGCTGCTACTGCTACTGCTGCTGCTGCTGCTGTTGCCTGCTGCCTTTTCCGGCAGGAAGTTGAGTGATTAAGTGTCCGCTTTTTGCACTTATGCTTTTTGCATAATTTGCCTGCCTAATTTTCTATGGCGCCGTATGCGACTTCTTTCTATCTGTAATCTGTAGTGCGAGTGCCGTCAAGGGAAGAGTATCTACGTGTTATTGACCTAAATTTATGTTGAAACTCTACACAAAAAAAAAAATTGCACAAGAAGAGTTATGCTAATTTTCCAACGCATTACAATCTTGATCAAGATTTGACATCTAAATTAGAAACATGATTTTTGGTTGGATCTCTTCTAAACTTCAGCATCCTTATCATCATTTGGCGTACGAATTAATACTACGCTTACAGTGGAAAACGAGATTCAAGCTTGATCCGATTTTCAAAATACTAGGAATCCTTAATCATGGTTTGTCCTCTCGATTTTCATGCCAAGACTTACATGATTTGATATCTTCTTCAATATATTATTATTTGATTAATTTAGTTTATTATACTACATACATAGCACATAGTAAAATGTAATATAAATATGTATATTAGGTAGGAATGATAACGTGTTAAGAATTACTTTGAAAATCTTTTTGACTATTGATGTTGATTGAGAATCAAAGTAGCCCTACATATTCCTCGGATTCTAGTAAACTAACACATATCCTGACTTACCATCAACTGCTTCAACAGTTGCTTAATTGCAGACGCTTCTATAAAACTTTAACAACAGTTTAAGTTCGACTGCCATAAAAAGAGTCTCTATTTATTTGTACACGTATTTTATGTGCAAATACGTTTATACACAATACCCTATGCAGACAGACAGCAGGACATATTGGCAAATGTTTCGAAAGCATTTGATGACACAACAGCGCAAAGCGGCAGACTGAAATTTTCGTTTTATTGAAATTAATCGAATGATGGGGACCAGATGGGCTGGGTGGTGCGATGCCACCCAACCAACTACGCACCACACCGTTAATCTTCACCGATAAGAAAGAGGGAAACGTTAAAAGTATCGTAGCAACAACAAAACAAAAGGCAGGACGCGGCAAATTTTATGGCGCACTTGTTTCGCGTTAATCGCATATCGTAAACTAAGCATTTTTACGGCACCTGCGGTAATGGATTACTATACCCCCAAACCACTCGCCCTGTATGCCCCCCCTTCCTCATACACAGCGCGTTGTAAACAGCACTCGTCATTGGTTGGAAAATTAATAAAGTTAAGTGTCGAGCACAATAAAAATAAAATTCCTGGCCTTGAGTCACCCCTCGGGTTGGACCCTCGTCCCTACAACCATCAGTCGCCCTCTCTCTGTGTGGGTGCCACCCGCCGGCAAGTTAGCGAGGCGTGAAACAGTCGGCCTCGGGCAATGTCAAGCTCCATGGGTCGGTTGGACTTTCTCGGTTATGGCTTTGCTTTGCAATAATTGCAAAAGTGCAATAAATTGTCTTTTATTTGTGCGCTTTAAGCTGAAAGTTGAAACCGACCAAAAGGGCAGCAGGCTGCAATTAAAGCCAAACTGTGGTTGCATGCCTCTACACGTGGCGATTATTAGAGATGATCATTAAATGGAAATCTTTTTAAAATAATAATATATTAATATATTTATCAATAATCAATGAACTACCACACAGAATTTGCTCTGATTTTAGAACTGCCAGAATTGCGAGTTTTTAAAAATTATGAATTTTCTCCAAAAGTGGTTCAATGTATTTAATATAAGGCATGTGACAACTATTCAGTTATTATCATATTATTTTAACTAGTTTTTTATAACATATCATACATATCATACATATCATACATATTTTTATAACATTTATATATAATCTTAAGTGTTTTGTGTTACCGAGCTTTTACCAGAAGGTTATAAAGTTATTTGGCTTTCTGTTGCATGCTGTTCGTGTCACGCAATAAAAATCCAAACACTAAAAAAAAGGAACACGAAACGCACTCAACTCTAAGTGGGTAAGCTGGGTGCACCTGTGCCCCATGCAGCAGCAACAGCAACAGCAGCTCGCATGACTCGTCCGGAAATGTAAATACGCAGAGCGGCGTACGCGACTGAGAATATATATATGTGCGTGTGTGTGTGTGTGCGTATGTGTATGCGTGTTGATTGACAATGGGCTGCAATGCGCGACACTGTGGCGACTCTGATTGGAATTTATAGCACGTTTTTGGTTAGATGCCGTTATTGGGGTCCAGCAAAGCGTATCCTTGCATTATAGTTGGACAAGGGGGAGCGGGGTAGGGTGGCGGGGGTGGTCAGTACAGCGGGGCTTCACATTAACGTCGCAGCGCCTCGAAGCTCTATATCAATGTGTCCGGGCGCGAGCTGACGTGCGCTTTTGTCCTGTCAATGGCAAGGACAACGCCGGCTAGTTGAGAAATTAAATAAGTGAAACACGAAGCGAAGCAGTCGCAATAAAAACTGGCGGGCAATAATAAAAGAAGAAACACACACACACACACATGCACACCCACCCCAAACCACACTTTCCGCAAGTGTGTTGCACATATGTATATGTGTATGTGGTGTGCGTGTGTGTGTGCGAGACTTAACACGCAGTCGATGGGCACATTTCCGGCGTAAAAATCCGGCAAGGCGCGTACCCCGAGTTGCATGCCTCCGTCGCGGACAGCGCACATTGCATAAATCACATAATAAAAGCCATAAATTTCGTATGCAGCTCCAAGATGAAAAGTGCGCAACAAAATGTAAAAGAAAAAGAATGGAAATACAGCGAGTGAGATGCGGAGAGGCCAACAAGAATTGCTGCAGCAACCAGCTGCAAGAAGAAGAATTTTATCTGGTATCCAAACATGCCACATGCTGCATCTACCCCAATTGTCCAGCTACCCAGCCGCCAATCGAACTCAATGATAAGGTTGCAAGTCGACGGTCTCTCTCTCCCTGCCTCTTTCTATATCTCCCTCTGTCTCTATAGCTTTGTGAGTCTGACAGTGTTGATAAGCTTTCAGCTGGCATAATAATTAATGCTTGAGGATTGAGGGCTTGATATTTGAAATCAGAATTTTTATATTCCCTTTCCAACGATATAGAAGTTTGACATGAAATAAATAAGTCAGAAGGAGAGATCCTCAACTCAAAAATAACAAATTCCTCATAGAATTAATCGGCTGAATTAATGGAAAACAATTAATATATACAATTAAAAAGTTAAAAAAAAATATAAATACTTTCACGTTTGTTATACGATAATTCAAAGTTGATCAAGACCAAATTTTCTACCATATTATTTACATAAGTTTTAAGTTTTCGAATCGCTAAAGTCCTATAGCAGCTGATGTAAGTTGCTCGGCTTTTGATAAGATTTGTCTGAAAGGTGTTGGGATTAGGATTAAACAGAATTGAGGAGGTTAAAGGATGTCAGCGTGGAGAGAGAGAGTTGTTTGTCACTAAACACATTGTGCGCAAATCCCAGAGCAAATCCCAGGCGTGCCGTTGTTTGCATCAAAATGGAATTGCATGTGGCATGCGGCTTGGCAACTGCATTGACAGCATTTTACAGGTGCAGGTCAGCGCCAATGGGGCAAGTGGGCGTGGGCTCGGGCCATTTTAGTGGCATGTTTCTGCTAATTTATTACGCCTGCGAAGCATAATGGATGCCAACGCTATTGCCTTATACCAATGGGACAAGTTCGGTGCACATTACAAAGCGACAAATCGACAAACAGACAGCCAGACAAACAAACAGACAATCAGACAGGTGACTAGCTGAATTGTTGGCCAGTTAGTGGGGAGGGAGTGGAAATTCCACCTCAGGGGTAGTTGGCTGGCTGACTACTGCAGTTGTTGTTGCTGTGGCTACCGAAAATGAATGTCTAATTAATTAAAGTGCGAATTGCACAAGGGTCGCTTGCATATTTTGGCAGCTGCATTAATTGCCAGCAACCCTACAGTAAACACATCTACATATCTACACTCAGAAAACATATACACACTCTATTCTAGAAAATAGACATAATTTGCTCAGCTATTGATGTGGAACACGTACTCCACAAATAATTCCATTCATTCACTCGAGTTCTTGGTAATTTCAGTTTTATATAGCTATTACTTAGAATTGTTAATTCGAATTTTTAATTAATAAACCAAACATTTCAAACATTTTCCTCATCAACTCTTATAACATATGAAAATAGATCCACTATTATTACGAGCAGAGCTAAAAGTCTATTTATTTTACTATTAATTGTAATATTATTTGTATATATGTTAACAAATAATACAAGAATTCCGAGTAACTCTTTATTTTCGCCATCCAGCTGCCCTGACCTAACCCGACTGTTTGATTTATTAAACTCATCGCATTGCGCCCTACACTTCTAATATTGCACTGGTTATTGCAGTGCAATTTTCTATGCACACATCAAATACAATTTTATGCGACACAAAATTTGTAACCCGAAAAATATTATCATTGGTTCGCTTTTAGTCTCTTTGGTGACGAGTGTGGGGGTGTTGGGGATGTATGGAACTCGATATGTACAAAGCTTAGCGCCACATAAATAATAAATTTGTAACATTGCATTTTACGGACATATGTCTGCGTTTATGTGTGTGTGTGTGCCTCTATGTTTGTGTGCATATGTGTGGCGTGACATTAACAATTTATCAGTGAATCGAAAAAGCAACAAGCCAATAAAAATCACTCCGTTTGACCGGTTACATTTGCTGTTGCTCCCTCCACTCCACATTCCTATCCCCATTCCCGTCTCAATTCCCATTCTCATTCCCTGAGCCTTCCCCTTCTTCCTTTTTCTATATAGTCGGCATCGTTTTGCGCTCGTCGCCCATAACAAATGTCAAATGGCATTGCAATATTGATGTTAGAATACATGAAGCGATTGTATTTGTGTATGTTCGTCCGCCATTTAGTGTTGTCCAGTTGTACACACTGCAAAAAATCATGCAGGGAAACTTAACTTCATTTTGAGCCGACTATTTTCATGGGAATTCTTGTCTAAGATCCAAAAGGTTTATGCATACACTAACACCGTTTGCTTCTGATTACTTATTTAAAATCAATTTTTAAATTACACATTTACTTTGTAAAATCGTTGTTTAACAATCGGAATGATTTCCTTTCACAATATCCATCAAAGCGTCAAAGCGGGCAGTAGGAACACTAATAAACAATCATATTTTATTCTAATTACAGCTAACATTCAAGCTTTGATTTGCTAAAAAGCTCGCTGCCAACTTAGTAGTACAGACTTCAACCACGAATTCAGCAATGTTAGCCAGCTCGCTCTAACAATCTACAAGAGCGAACAAGAATATAAGTATATAAGTATGAATGTCTTTGCATGGCGAGCTTTTAAATCACTCTCTTAAAACATAGCTTGGATGCTGCTCTTTTTAACTGAACGATTTAAAATAACATCTTACCATAAATCTATAAAAAAAAGCTCAGCAATTTTTTTAAATCATTTTGAATATCGGTAGATGATCATTTTATTTCTGAGAATATATATATATATATATATATATATATATATATATATATATATTTTTAAGAACATATAGCTTAAGAAAATACAAAGCTTGCTTCAAACTTGCCGGAGTTAGTTTCCTTCACTTAGAAGAAATTAAAATGTAGAAAATATTGTACTTACTTTTATTTTTTCAACTTAGTGGCTTCCATATTTAATATTTTTGTAAATATTACAAGGCCTTCGGTTTCGCCAAATCTTGGGACAACTCGGCTCATTGAAGTTTGCCAATTTGTAGCAAAGACAACAACCAATCAACTGCCAAAAAGCTGTTTGCCCACATTGAAGCTCAAGCGCCACTGCTAAAGCTTAACAAGTAGCTTAAAATACGGCTAATGCAAAAGTCTGGCTAAAACAAAAAAATCAGTTGAGTGCGAGCTTACGAACGAATAACAGCGCGAGCGGAAAACAGGTGGAAGTGCTTCCCGAATCGAAAGTGAAAGAAAAAACGTGAGCCACGAAAAGCCGTCTGTTTTGGAAGTTGTCGCAATCGCGAATCTCGAACGGTGCTGCTGCTACAGCTAGTGCTGGTGCTGGTTTGAGCAAGTGAAGCAACAACAGCAAACAAGCCAAATCAAGCTTTAAGCCAAGTTAACTGACGGCGAGTGCAGTGAGCGGTCAAAAACGCGCGAGAGCAAAAATTGTCGACTGCCCACACGACAAGATACAAAAACCCGAAAAAAGGCATTCAACGATATACGAAATGAATATACATATTTAAAATTTGTATATAATGTGTGCTTGCAATATATAACAAAAAATTGATTAATTTAGAAACGTATTTAGAATTAATAAAAACAAATACATAATGCTAAAAATGTGTAATTTTCTGCTCGCAATCATAAGTTGTTTACTTTTGCTGGTGCCAGCGTTAACAGCTGCTCAGGGGTTAGTAAATTCTACAGTACAACAACTATTTAGACTCATATGTATGAATAACAACTCCCACACTCATAATGTATGGATAGCTGACAATGAATGTGTGACAAATTCAGGTGACGAGTTGCGCACACAATCTTATACCAATAACAAACATTGAAAATGACATCACGCCACTTAACTGAGACGAAATCCCAAAAACATTAAATAAGAAAACAAAATAACAAAAAAAAAACAAAAGACTTAAGCAACGAACCGCATTTTTTTGAGATATTGTGTGTGTGAATACGAAGCCAAAAAAATTGGCAACCGGCTGCTGAGCCACTCATTATCCATCCCATCCATGTGCCATATAATTTACAAGTTGTAATCAAACGAAATTAGCATAAAATAAACTGAGCACGAAGCATCTCCAGGCGATTTGTTGGTTGTTTTATTTGCAATCAGATATTGACATGACATTAACACAACAGACCGAAGATTTTAGTATACCATATAAACAATTACATTTGTAGCTGACTTTTATGAGGACAACCAAACCCATTGCGAGTTTTGTTTGATGTAAATTTGGAAATAATTATTTAAATCAAACATGATTTTTCATCAAGGGAGTTTAGTAGGCTTTGTTGTAATGCTCATGTTGAGAGGTTAAATGAGCAGGGTATTTGGTATTCGTCCGTGACTTTTAGTCTATGATACACATGACATTTAGAACGATGCGTTTCAACTGGCTGACTCAACAGTTATTATTGATCAAGAGCAAATATACTCTATTAAACTCGTTTAACTCATTATACTCTAAGTGAAGGAAATCTTTTTAATGACTCTCAGTTAGTCAACCACATTTTTAAGTTAATGTTATCCGTTTATTTAAAGATATTGTATAATGTTTCATTATTTAAAAATGCTGTTAAATTTGTATATTTGAAAGAGTATTTAATCTTCCTTATGCAATAGCTATTCTTGCCGAACAGATACAAAACAGCCATAAAATGAATAAAATAAAAATAAACTCAAGCTGAGATTGGCGAGATTTTCGACGACCTACGCAGACATTGAGTTCATTTCTCTCAAATCGTCAGGGTGATGCAATATGCCTTATAAGCAAATGCCTTTTAGAGGATTCATAATTGAGTACATGAGCTAACATTTCATATGCGCTTAAGCGGTGTGATTTTGCGCCACCCTAATGCTGGGTGACACATTGAATAAGACACTTATTTACTGCCTGACTTCCTATGGCTAACCTTGAGTGTCTGTCAGTCAAGCTGACCAGTTGAATGAATGAATGTACAAATGTATTCGAACGAGCTTAGATTCGCAGAATTCTGATTGATTGATTTTGTCAAGAAGTAACGTTGGCGTTTGCTGAATTTTTTTGCTACTACTCTCTCTCTCTCTCCCCACTCTCCTTGATCGGTACATATATGGCTTAAGGTTCAGTTGTTGTCCAACACTTGCAAGTTTAATTCTCTTGCCATATAAGGTGCAGCTCAAGGCAACATTACGAATATATTTATTTATTTGCTTGTACATTCCATTAAATTAAGTTGATATCAACTGCTAAAAGCCGACATTTAACGCGACGCTTAACACGATGCAATCATGTGAAACCTCTCTCTATCTCTTTGTGTCTCTCTATCGCTCTATCTATCTCTGTTGCTGCATTTTGTGGCAAATTTAAAGAAAAAAAGCGAAATTGTTTTAATTTTTTTCTGCCATTTTGGCTAAGTGAACTCTGGGAACCTGTTTGGCCGCCTAACAAAACGTGACATAAAAATAAAAAGAAAATGTGGGAACAGGTTAAGCGGTGGCAGCAATTGAAATTAGAACAACTGAGCAAACGGTGAATTACGCCAAAATGCCAGACAAAACAGACAAAAACAGGCAGACACACAGACAGACAGACAGACAAGTACGAACACGACACAGTTAACCAGTCTATAAATTTTGCAATCAAAGCAGAGAAATAATAATAAAAAAAAAAAAAAAACAGAGGTGTATAAAACGAAAACCCCGCATCTTTGGTCGGTCGCAACTTACCTTAAATACCCAACAAGTTAGCTGGAAAGCAGCAACAAAATTTGATTCCCTCAAAGCCCAAAAACGAACAGTTGAGTTGCGCTCCAAAATCGTAAAAGCGAACTTGTTTAAATTATGCAAGTCGTGCACCGAATTTGGCATTTTCCATCAATAACAATTTTATAATGTTTGATGAAAAAGTTGTGAAACCTTTCTCCATACAGAAACCAACTGCATTTTGTGGCAAGTTTGTTTGCTGAAATTATTAACAAACTTTAACTTTTTCTCGCCTAACTATTATTTAATTATTTAAATGCTATGATTATGAATAAAATTATATATTTGATATATTATTAAAACTTCGTGATCGTATTCTACGCTCCGTTACACTAAAAGATACTCAGCATTGTAGTGACTTAATTCAAAATTGTTGCTTAAATATTATTAGCCATTATTCACTACAGACATATTTATATATATTTAGGAATCATCTCTTTATCCATTTGATTAGCACAGCAGCATAATTACTAAACATTCATTTTAGTGTTCAATTAGTTTAATCAAATAATTACAGCAGATTACAATGCAAAAGTTTCAACTTAATTAAACACAACTTTTTGTGGTAGCTCTTGGTTAACTTAAATGTCAGAAGCTTGACTCATCTAACCGGCAGCTGCAATTGTTGTTATAACAAATGAGGAATACTTCAAGTCGATGTTGATGTTGATGTTGCTGGTTGTAGTAGTAGTTGTAGGAAAACCACAAAAAATAGTTATTGTCGCAGCCGCAGCAGCGCCTCCAAATGCCATTTCCGACATGAATCAAACCCGAAACCGAAACGCGGTCTCTCAAAGACGCTGACCCGAACTCGCACTCGAACTGAGGCAAAAGTACATTACCCCATGGTATTGTTTAAGTACGTATCTTCCGTTAAGCACGTTGAATGAATAGAAAAACAAAAACAACCGAAATAGCCACAGATTCAGATGCCATGTCAGCGAAGACTATATAGTAAAGGTGTAATACGCTTTGCGGAACATTGTCTTTATTTATTTCAGCTGCTGCATAAAGTTGAAAACGATTTATTTTACTCTTTGTTTCGTTTTGTTTTTGTTTCTATTTTTTTTTTTTATTATTATTTTTTTTTTTTTTTGTTTTTCTAGCCTCTACAGCATAATTGCGCCGAATACAGTGAGACCCAACTCGCAGTACCATGTGGCAGTGAGTATACACAAGGCAGCGGAGCCCGCCAGAGTTAAGGTTGGCATTTTGAGCAGTACGTATACGGATTTCAAGACCGTCGAACTGAGGCCCTATTCAACGCAGCTGCTGCACTTTGAGGTGAACTTTTGCACCAATCCATAATTGAGTCATTACTTTGAACCACGCTGACTCTCCCACAGTTGCCAGCGCTAAAAGCTGATCGTTATCGTCTGACAGCGGAGGGCTTGAGCGGCATTATCTTCACCAATGAGACACAATTGCACTTTGAGCCCAAACAGCATACGGTGCTGGTGCAAACCGATAAGAGTATCTATAAGCCAGGTGATCTTGTGCATTATCGTATTTTACTGCTCGATGCGAATCTGAAGCCCGCTCGCGGTTATGGTCGTGTCCATGTGGAGATACGGGATTCGGGAAATAATCTTATTAGAAGCTATAAAGATATTCGCCTTACGAATGCCATCTACTCCAATGAGCTGCAGTTGTCCGATTATCCACGCTTTGGTGACTGGTCCATAATTGTCGATGTCGCCGAGCAGCAGCACAAGCAAAACTTTGAGATATTGGATCATATATTGCCCAAGTTTGTGGTGGATATTGACACGCCGCGAAAGGCCATCTACAAGGATGGCAAGATTGCAGCCACTATAAAAGCGCAGTAAGTAAAAACTGTTAATTTTTTAGCAAATCTTGTTTGTTGAATAATTGATGACTTTTCAAAGATTAAAACAAAAAAACCTTTCACTAATGTGGTTAATTTTGAGCAAGCAAAAACAAAAGACAAAGTAAAAAAAGCTACAAAGTTTTTTGTTCAATGCTAAAAGAAAACCTGTTGCAGATACTGCCTAAGGCCTTCAATATAAATAAGCTATAAAAAAGCAGATTTGGTAACATTAACACTAATAGTCTTTTAGCTGTTATCAGCCTGGTAATAATGTTCTAACTTTTCTTCATACAGCTATGCCTTTGGTCAGCCCATTGTGGGCGAGGCAACTCTCTCCATTTACCCGACTTTCTTTGGCTCGCTGCAGCCCTTTGTCAATGACTTGATCACCCGGAAAGTGGTGCCCATTGATGGCAGCGCCTACTTTGAGTTTGACATTGAGCAGGAGCTGCGACTGAAACAGGACTATGAGCGGCAGTACCTGTTGGATGCATTGGTTGAGGAGCGCTCCACGGGATCGGTGCAAAACTATTCCACGGTGCTTACCCTGTATTTAAATCACTTTCGCGTAGAGACCGTCAAATTGCCCAGCTATTACATACCAGGCGTGCCTTTTGAAGCAACGGTAAGTAGTCAGATATATTTATTTAAATTATGATTTAATAATGTACTTTCTGTAAATATAGGCACGCATTGCTCGGAACGGTGGCACTCCGTTGAGGGAGTTCAATCCAGAGATCACCGCCTATTTGACAAATGTTTATGGCAGCAGTGAAATGTATAATCGCACCGTATACAGACTGGATTCGCTTGGCGAGATCAAGATGAAGTTCACGGTGCCAATTGGGGATCGCGATGAGTTTCATTCCATTATTGTTGACTATTTGGGTGTTATCAGCGATGTGGGCAAAGTGCCGAGGAAACACTTGCACAGCAAGAATTACATAACAGCCAAGGTGCTAAACGACAAGTAAGTGCCCATTTCTTGATCATGGTTTCTCCTCTAAAATAATGCTATATTTTAAATTGGAAACATGTTTTTCTCTCAAAACTCTATTTAGGATTCAAACCTAAAAAATCTCATACAAAATGATGTTTATATTGCAGGCCCATGGTAAATCAGGAAATTGCCGTTGCTGTCCGTTCCAATGAGCCCATGAAATACTTTATGTATCAGATTGTGGGACGTGGTGACATTATACTCTCACGCACTGTGGATGTGAGTAAAGAAACGCTCTTGCCACTATTTGAATTATTTCAAATTGTTGTATCCAAATTTAGGTGGCCGACAATAATTATCACACAATCAAGTTTCTGGCATCCTTTGCGATGATGCCACGCGCCAAGTTGCTCCTCTATATGGTTGTCAATGGTGAATTTGTGTACGATGAGCAGATCATACAATTCGAGGAGAATCTCTTAAATGCTGTGAGTAGAGCTACACCACTTAATAAGCGTCAAATTTGACTACTATTCAAACTGTCAGGTGCAAATTGAGGCGCCGATTAGAGCACCACCCGGTCAAGATATAGACATAAGTATCAGCACCAAGCCCTACTCCTATGTGGGTCTCATGGTTGTCGATCAAAATGCGGCATCGCTACGAAGCGGTAAGCTGAACTAAACAGCACTCTGCTCCAAAGATCAAACCTATATAATCTTCTCCAGGCCATGACCTAACACACGATCGTTTGATGGATGCGCTCTATGCCTATGAGCTCAGTGATGTGAATACGCCCGTGAGCTCGCCCGGCAAAGAATCAGGCGTTATAACCATGTCCAATACGGATTACCTTGTGGAGAAGCGTAAGCCAAACTTTCGAATTATGAATTATTATGATTATATTAATAATAATTGTAACTTTCATAGAGGCAGAGGCGACACCATCCACAGGACGCGATAGCTCCACCACCATGGATGAGGATAAATTGACGGCTGTGCGTAAAACCGATATTGGACCAGCGCACAAGATCGAGGTGAATACACTGCCACCCGGCAAGGGACGCTATGCATTCTCGTATACCCCGAAACCCTATTGGCATAATCCGCGGGTGCATGTCATGCGTGATCCGGCGGACACTTGGCTGTTCCTCAACATCTCGGCGAGCAGCGATGGTCGCAATACGATACATCGACGCATACCCAGCGACATGACCTCGTGGCTCTTGACTGCTTTCACTTTGGACCCGGTCAATGGCTTGGGCTTGAATGCGCCCAGCAGCAAACTGGAGGCCTACAAGGAGTTCTATATAGCCACTGATCTACCCTATACAATACGCAAGGGTATATTTCAATTAAATTCAATTACATTTGTGCAAGTAATCCTCTTCTTCTATTTTGCCAGATGAGCTCATTGCTTTGCCTTTTGTGGTGCATAATAATCGGGACAGCGATCTGAGCGTGGATGTTACTTTCTATAATACGGCACAGGACTTTGATTTTCCAGAACTGGACATCAAGCAGCCGAATAAACCCAGTACGTATAATCTGAATTCAAGAACATTGTATCTTACCTAATGTCCAAAACATTTGCAGAACTGGAACTCTACAGTCGTCGCACCGTTCAGGTGCCCGGCAAGTCGGCACGAACCGTCTCGTTCATTGTGACACCACGGCGAGTGGGTGCACTGCCGGTTAAGGCAGTGGCAACCACTTCCCAAGCTGGCGACACTGTGGAGCGTACTCTGATGGTCGAGCATTCTGGTGCCACGGAGCGTGTTAATCGTGGCTTCCTCTTCGAGTTGAACTCGAATGCGCAGAGGAAACAAAATGTTACCATTAAAGTGCCGCGCAATGCGATACCCGACTCGACGAGCATTGAAGTTAGCGCTGTGGGTGATCTGATGGGCAGCATTGTGGGCAATCTCCAGCAGCTCATCCGTCTGCCCACGGGCTGTGGCGAACAGACCATGGTGAACTTTGTGCCCAATCTAATGGTGCTGCGTTACTTGGGTGTAAGTTGGATATACATAATATATAAATATACATACATATATGTTGCATATTTTTAAAACCTTGACTCCTTGCAGCGCCTGCGTCAGCTGACTCCAGAAGTGGAAATGAGTGCAACCAAGAATTTGGCGGTGGGCTATCAGCGCTTGCTCTACTATCGTCATGAAAATGGTGCTTTCAGTGCTTTTGGACTGACTGCTAAGCAAAGCTCCACATGGCTAACTGCCTATGTGGCCAGATCTCTAAAGCAGGCAACGCCCTACATTCAAGTGGATGAGCATGTGCTGCAGACCGCTTTGGCCTACTTGGCTAGCGTGCAATCTGGAAATGGTGGCTACGAGGAGCATGGCGATATGTTCGAGCAGTTTGATGATGGAGGCATTAGTTTGACGGCCTTTGTTACCTTAGCCATGTTGGAGAATGTGGTAAGATAATTGCCGATAAGCTGCTGAGCAAATACTAAATTGCATCCCTCACAGGATGCTTATGCCGAGTATCGGAATAACATTAATAAGGCTCTGGATTTCATCGCCCGCGGCTTGGACACTTCGAGCAATCTGCATGCCATGGCCATAGGCACCTATGTGCTCTCCCGTGCCAATCATAATGCCAAGGCTGCCTTCCTGCAGCGCCTGGACTCAATGGCCACCAATGCCGATGGACGCAAGTGGTGGAATAAGACGGCGCCAGGGACGGAGCAACAATCTCCTTGGTATAATACCACTCGCAGTGTCAACATTGAGATCTCTGCCTATGCAGCTCTCACTCTGCTGGAAAACAATCTTGTGGGCGATGCTTTGCCAGTGCTGAATTGGCTGATGGATCAGCGGAACGCATTCGGTGGTTTTGTTGCCTCACAGGACACTGTTGTGGGTCTGCAGGCATTGCTCATGTTTGCCGAACGCTTCTCCAGTCAGGGAAATAACGTGCAGATTGGTTTTTATTATGGCGAAGGTGCCGAGACCATATTGAATGTCAACTCAGAGAACTCGCTGGCTCTGCAAAGTGTTGAGGTAAACTATTACAATTTGGAATCAAACAAGAAAATGTTTAACTTATGAAATCTTCAACCTTTTTTTGCTTAGCTACCCAGCAATGTTAAGAACGTGAGCGTCTCGGCTACTGGACGTGGGTTGGCACTGGCCCAGGTGAGCTACAGATACAACACGAATGTGACAAGTGCCTGGCCGCGATTTGTGCTCGATCCGACCGTGAATCGGAATTCGCAGGCGGACTATCTGCATTTGTCGGCCTGCGCCAGTTTTGTATCTGTGCCGGGCGATGCCGAACGCTCCAACATGGCTGTGATGGAAGTGTATCTGCCGAGTGGCTTTGTCGTCGACACAGATACGCTGCCCACGCTGGAGTCGAGTGAGCGCATCAAGAAGGTGGAGACACAGCAGCGCGACACCAAAGTCATCATCTACTTCGATTACTTGGACAGACGGGAAGTGTGCCCCACGTTGCATGCATACAAAACGGTGAAGGTGACAAAGCATCGACCAGTGCCAGTTGTGATGTACGATTACTATGACAACGGTAAGTTCACCTTCAGTCAGATGTTTCTATTTAATTTATTATTACTCAATATAATATTGAACTTCTTGGATTTCAGCTCGTCGCGCCAGACAGTTTTATCGGGCGCCCAAATCGAATATTTGCGATCTTTGCGAGAATGCTAATTGTGGCGACTTCTGCGAGAAGGCCGAGAAACGTGAATCCCGTCGCCCAGATGACTATACGGCCATAGCAGGTCGCAATTCGGCTAACAGCCAGGCAACAATCGCAATGCTATTGATGGCCCTAGCTATTTTATTACAATTGCACTGTTAGGAAGAAAAAAACGGAGGTGTTCCAATTAAGCGGAGCCAACGACATCAACGGAAGCTTTAACAAAAAACCACTCATCTAATTAATAAGTTAGACTTAGAATAAATTGTGAACTAAACCCAACTAATTTTAACGATGCTAAAAGTTGCCAATAATAAAAACAGTTAACAATTATTTAACGACGTCAACAAAAACTGTGTTTCAATTTTGAAAAATAAACATTCTTAATAAAGAAAAATCTATAATTAATTTGTTATAAACATACAAAAAGAGTCCAAGCAGGCTTAATAATATAACTCAAACAATTTATCTCTACAAAATATTTATAACCACTTGTTATAATATTCTCTGTGTTCCGAAATATTTGGATCCATTAGCAAATTGCTGGAATAGGAGACAATAGTAGAGCATTTTTTAACAAATACCAATTTAAAATTCGCAGTTGTAAAATTTGAGCAACTGGAATGAAACAAGGAAAAGAAGATCAGCAACCGCCATCGGCAAATCGAAAACTGAAGACTATTAAACGTGATGCGAATCGCGGAATATGGTCAACGAAAGCCGAATTTATACTCACGATGATGGGCTATGCAATTGGCATTGGCAATGTCTGGCGTTTCCCCTATCTCTGTTACCGTAGCGGGGGAGGTAAGTAAAGCTGCGCGCTGAACTGCACAACTGAACAGCTGAACGACTGCATAACTGAACAACTGAACAGCTGAACAACTGAACAGCTGAACGACTGCACAGCTGAACAACTGAACTGAACAACTGAACAACTGAACAGCTGAACGACTGCACAGCTGAACAACTGAACAATTGTGCTCAGCTCCAATAATTGATGAGTGAGCAATTTTTATTATTTCAATGAGTGCTGTGCTCACAATTCACTCAAACAACTCGCTTGGGTCGCGAGTCGCGAGTCTCGCGTGCCCAAAAATAGCGCATGCCCCGAGTGCAGTGTCTATTTTAAGCTCTCCACATTCAATTATGATAGCTTTCGAGTGAAAGCTGGCGCGCTGCTGTGGCATGTTGTCTCTGTGTGTGTCTGTGGCTTTTGTTGGAACTTTGGCATCGGCTAACGAATGCCTTCGATAGCTCAGTTGGTAGAGCGATGGACTGTAGAGTTTTCTCGAGGCTTGGTGTTGCGAGCATTAGCAGGATGCTAGACCAGCAAAACCCGGCCTAGATTAACGCCTGCTCTTGTACCATCAGTTTATTGAATCGCGATATGTTGAAATCCATAGGTCGCTGGTTCAAATCCGGCTCGAAGGATCTTACATTTTTGTCATTTTCTCAATTTTCCATGTTTTTCTTGAATATTTAAAATTTTACAGAGTGAATTTCAGATGCAATAATGAAAATGCATTATCTATTTTTTTTTTTAAATTTGTTTACATATTAAGTACCTTTTATTTTGAAATTTGATGATTTGGGTGACCAAATTGTTGAGATTATAATTTCTTTATAATCCAAATCCCAATATCTAGAAGTATCTTTCCCCAATTATGGCCTATAACTGCAGAGTAATGCACAGTAGCCTATACCCGATTCCTTATTTGTCGTCATTATTATTATTATTCTTAATTTTAGGTGCTTTCCTGGTACCATATATGCTGATGGTAATATTTTGCGGCATTCCCCTATTCTATATGGAGGTAATGATTGGCCAATTCTCGGGCACTGGCTGTACTGGCATGTTTCGATTGGTACCCATACTGAAGGGCACTGGCATTTGTATGATTATTGTGAACATGTACTGTGTCTGCTACTATTCGGTCATCCTATCGTATCCAATACGCATGATATATTACTGCTTCTGGGAAACGGTGCCTTGGATAAATTGTGATCATCCATGGAATACTCCCAACTGCACAAGCGTTTCTAAGGTTCAGTGGGTCAACGATAAATACCTAGTTATATATTTTCATATAATTCCTTTACATTCAGATGCAAAGTGATGATGAGGCTTGGGGCACCACATCGGCAGACGAATTCTTTCAGTAAGTTAAGCTTGATATAGCGAAAGAGCATCTTATTGTTTACACACTGTGCCACAGCCTGGAAGTCTTGCGCATCTCGGAGAGCATTGCTCACCTGGGTGGCATGGTGTGGGAGCAGCTACTCAGTCTGGTCATTTCGTGGATCATCATTTGTTTGTGTGTGCTGAAGGGCATCAAATCGGTAAGATGTATTTCAAAGAGGGTTTACATAATGAAAACCAACAGACGTCTTTGTTTTTACCTATATACGATTTATCTATACATATTTTGTCCAATAGGTGGGAAAGGTGGCTTACTTCACGGCATTGTTTCCCTATGTGCTGCTAACCATACTCTTTGTACGAGGCGTTACCCTGCCCGGTGCAGTAGACGGCATCAAATTTTTCCTTTATCCGGAGTGGCATCGTCTGCTCGATTTGAAGGTCTGGGCAGATGCCGCAATACAGATGTTTTTTGGTATTGGCCCCGGATGGGGCGGCATTGTCAATATGGCCAGCTTTAATCGTTTTCGCAACAATGCCAAGTTCGACACGATTTTGGTAGTGTCGGTCAATGTGTTTACAAGTCTATATGCGGGCGTTGTGGTCTTCTCTGTCCTGGGCTTTCTATCGCGTAAGTTTATCAGTCTATGCATACATAAATAAGTCGATAATTAGTTTGGGCTTCTTCATAGACAAGTCGGGAATACCCGTTGCAACAGTGGCCACATCTGGTGCGGGTCTGGCATTCGTTACTTACCCGGAAGCAATTGCGATGCTGCCTGTGCCACAGTTGTGGGCCTTAATGTTTTTTTTTATGCTCTTCCTATTGGGTATTGACAGTGTGGTGAGTATGCAACATTTCTATTGCCAATATCGAGCAGCTTATCGATAAATGAAGGACTCAAAATTAACTCTTCATACTTGCAAATTGTCAAATCTGTATGTCTTGATACAGTTAATAGCTTCTACCTGCAATTTTATTACCAGTTTTCATTTATAGTTTGTGCAACTGGATTGCATTGGCTCGTCGCTGCTGGATGAGTTTGCGTTTTTGCGCAAGCACAAAATGAAGCAGATGGTCTGTTTGTGCTCAGTCTTCTGCTGCATAGCTTCCATTATGTGCACCAATGTAAGTACTTCATTGGAAATCGATTTAAATCAAAGCCATTCGTAAGATCCTCCCTAGGCTGGCATGTTTATATTGCAATTATTCGATTGGTACTCATCGGCAATAGCGATCATAGTAATCTGTTTGGTTGAGATCATTATGGTATCGTATATCTACGGTATTGATAATTTCATGGCCGATATTGAGTTCATGGTGTATGAGCGACCAGCTCTCTATTGGAAGATTGCTTGGAAGTATATATCCCCAGTGGTGCTGATTGTAAGACCCCTAATCAACTGATTTTCTAATACATTTCAAATCGAACTTTTTCTCAATAGTTTATACTATTCACAAGTATTATATTCATGCGTACCGTTACCTACAATAACATAAAGTATCCGGATTGGGCCATCCTCATTGGTTGGTTAAGTTTTGTGTCCTCGGTAATGTTTATACCCCTATACGTATTGTACGTTATGATCCGCAAGCGAGAAACGATGTGCGATAGCCTTAAGAAACGTTTGAAGCCCTTGGATTGGACACCAGCCGATCCAGAAGATCGAGCAGATTATATCGCATATAGAAATCAGCGCAGGATGCCAGCATTGATGTCTGATACAGAAGCATAGCTGGATCACATTTGAATGCTTCGTATTACAAATTAAATAGGGTAAACATTTTATTATAAAGTTGAGTAAATGTGTATAATAAATATACACATATATAAAAATAATCCATAAAGTGTCTTTTATTAAATGGGAAAATATCATGTGTTCGACACATTAATTCACTTCCTCGGTGACTTCATATAATTGATGAGTAATATCCGCATTGCCCACAACCTCTTCATATTTCTGGCGATCTTCCATTTCAATGGGATACCAGTCGTTTGGTCGACAGGCACGTCTGAGGCGATTACAAAATCCGCCCGTATTCTTGCACACAATAAACACGCCGTAACCCGGAATGAACAATATAGGCAGCAGCACCAAAAGCACACTTATGTAAATCGCAGCGGTGGAGACGTACATATGTTCAAATATGGACATTAGTATGGCCACCAACTGCGAGCAAATACATATTTATTACTATGGATATATCATATATGTATGTATCATATACTCACAAGGGTGAACAACAGAAATACTGGCGCTATGAAACGTAGTACGAAAACCTTCCATGTGGCAAACGGCTGTCCAAGCATAAACTCAATGTCCCGCTGGAACCGCTCACGTCCATAGACCCAAAGTACCGCCAGAAGGAGTAACAAATGCATAACACTATGCGAGATTATCAAATCCACGGATAATGCGGAGAAATGCAGAATGCCATGCTGTCAAAAAAAATATAATATATTATAGATAATACAACAGAAATCAGACATGATATTTTTTTGTGAAAATAAGATAGATTATAAAAATACGAAAAGATGGAAAATATCTGTGGATGTCTTTAGCTAATTTCTTTAATAATGTTGATAAAAAACAAAATTCCAAAACCTCTGTTTGGACTTACATTAGAGCAAAATAATAGCGAAGAGACAGATAATAAGCCCAACACGCCATAGATAACCTCCTTCTTATACAACCGCAATGCCTCGAACTCATCAAACAGACTCGTAAATACCGTGAACAGTTGCGTGATCTGTTAAAACAGTTAATTATTCAAAAAAAAAAACATGTGTTAGACAAAAAAAATATATAAAAATATACCGACCATGACAATCAAAGTAGCCATCAGCAATATGGCATTATATATAATAGTCCACATATTGGGCCATTCCAGTGTAGACAAAGCACTGGGACTTGATAAGAACAAAACCCAGTTTTTTCTTACATACGAAGAGAAATCTTTCGTCCTAACGGCTTAAAATTATATAGATAAAATATATGTGTATTTATGAAACTTATTATCGATATTTGGTTAATGTTATATATTTTTATCTTTATAACTTACTTTGGAAATAATGTTCCAGCATGAAGGTTACCATTCCGAACAATATGTAAATGAATGTCTGTCCAAACGCAATAATCCAGTTATATTTCATAACGTTCGTCCTGAAATTGTTAAAACTGGATAAAGCCATGACAGTGCCCCAACCAGAACCAAAAGCCTGTATAACAATAACAGCCATGGCGGGAACACCCTGTAGCATAGACTCCACTTCGGGTTTTACAAAGTGCGTGAGTCCATCCCAGGCACCAGGTAGAAACAGAAAGCGAATGAAGCACACCACCAAAAGCACCAATGTGGAGACGACCATATAACGAACCAATTTACCAAACTGAAATTAATCATAAACGGTTGGAATTTTGTACCGATTACACTTGAGTGGAAGTTTAAAATATGGCTATCTAAAACTTACCTTTGCTGTTTCCGAGAACTTGTAGAAAATGCAGGTAATTAATGCCCATATGGCAAGAGAGAAACCCACAATGTGCCAAGATAATTCGTAATCTTCTTCCCAATTTCGGTGTCCACTCAGTGACTCATAGTGTTCACTAAAATTTCACGTAGTTAGGAAATGATTAGTAATTAATTATGAATATATATATATATGTATTTACGTGCCTAAAGAAAATCACTGAAGGTACTTTTGATGATTCCGGGTCTGTGACAATGGGTGAGTCGACTTTTGTATCGTTCATGTTACAGATCTAAAAATAAGTAGCAAATATAAATAAAAATATATGAAAATATTACTTATGCGCTTACTAACAGTTGATTCATTCGACCAAGAACTAAATCCTTCACAGCTCCACGGCAGAGTTGGACGTAGGGAATGCAATATGAATATAAGTGGAACGAATGCAAAGATGCCATAATAGAGCAAACTTGCAAGACTCAACGCAAGACTCACATATCCCATGCCTGGAAGAAATGAATATACATGTATGTCAACCTTAACCACATATTCGTATGTTCAGATATTACCTTTAAAAAACGGCGATACTCGAAAAGCTGAGATGAAGCCACTGCTCGAGAATTGACCCATAAATGAATGTATTACCAGTATAGGGACCAGATATAAAGCCATATAGATATAGTAAGGTAAAATGCCAAACACTATAAAGACGCAAATAAATTTAAAGATAGTTAACTCAATAAAATACATTCAAACGATTATATATTTCATCTTTTTACAAAACTACAACCAAATAAATTACCCTTTAAATATTCAACTTTAGTAGGAATCATGTAGTATCTGCAACATAGTTCATTTTTATTCGAGCTACCGTGTTCCGAAAACCTCGCTTAGCCGCCCTCGTATTTATGCATAACAAACACCGACTAATATTTCGAATAATATATTGATAAGCTTATCAGTTATTTTTAATTTTTAGAGTTCTATTTTATTTTATTGCGAATTGATACTTCACACAAACATACTTACAGCCTATATCGAAATAAAACCAATACGAAACGACAAATATATCCAATTTGAGTGCCAAGCCAAAACAGGCGTATATATAGTCCGTTGGCTTTTCCCATTTGCCACGATTTAAGTCAGGGTTGAATGGCTTGCGGCCACTCTCATAGGAGGTCTCATACACCATTTCAACAGTTGCGATTCTCTATATCCCAGTATACCGATAATACAGAATATAATTAGTTTTGGAAAAGAATATTAATTAAATCAAGGTCTATTATGGATGACACATCGCACAAACAAAAATAATATTAAAAATTTGTAAAACTGAAAAAAGCAAGCAAGAATGAAAAAAAAAGATTAAACTTGTTTTCAGTTTTCGCGCACTCTTAAGCTTATGTTCTCACTGGAAGAAGCGATGCCGTCAGACTGAATCTGATGCGTTATATATTGTCACTATCAACTCAGCGGACGCTCTTTCAATATATGTATATGTATGTATACAAATATAAAACATTAAAAAAAATGCCACAATCAAAAAAGCTGTCATAAGGCACTTCTGGAGAAGCGACTCATAAGGGAATGTTTGACCAGTACCAAGCATCCGAAATATAGCAATATACCTACAAAGAAACGCCCATATAGGTTTTGTTACGGAACTTCTACACACGTGTGTTTGTTATTCCAATTTAAGAGAGTAATAATTCGTAACTCTCATTCGCAGACTGACCCATTATTATTAAAAGACCATACTTAAAGAATATCAATGAAGGCACATGCACGATAGTCGCATCGAAAATTTGTCTAGAAGTTAGTGGCTTTGTGTATCCGTCATATTGCTTATCTGGAAATCAGAAACATATATGTATTGAATTATTCAGTAATAATACTTGTACGAAAAGCTGAGATGATACCACTGCTAAATGAATGTATTACCCGTATAGGGACCAGATATAAAGCCAAATATATGTATATAGTAATGTAACATGCCAAACACTATCGTATCGCAAATACATTTCAAATATATATATTTATAATTCAATAAAATAATACATTTTTTCTCTTTTTCAAGTTTTGAGTTTCTTTTTATCATACTACATTGTTCTTAATATTTAATTTTGGTAGAAGTGTTATGAATACATATTGTATATTTGAAATGATATAACGCTGAATGTTTCGTACTGATACGAGTTGTAAATTCGTACTCACGAGACGAGTTGTAATTTCACACTGCTTTATTTCTCAAAATCCTAGCCTTATGTAGCTAACAATGTATACTTGGCTTCTACCTGCTGTATGTTGACTTATATAGCTAACAATGTATACTTGGTTTCTACCTGGTGTACAATGCAAGGGCTGTTTTGTTATAATCTATTTTTACTTAACAGGTACTGAAGTGGACGCAGCTGCCGCTTGAGCACTTGGAAAACATTTATATATTTTCATCTTTACTTAAACTAGTGTTCATTCTTGAACACTGAAGCCTAATAGCTGTTCTTATAATTTCTAAACATTAAACTACGAGAACTTCCCTCGCATTTGTAGAAACAGGCATTCATTTATTATTTTGAATACTAGAGTAATATGCTTATCAATTATTTTCAATTTTAAGCTTTTTTTGTATTTCATTAAAAATTGACACATCCCACAAATATACTTACATCCCATATCGAAATAAAACCAATACGAAGCGACAAATGAATCCAATTTGAGTGCCAAGCCAAAACAGTCGTATACATATATAGTCCGATGGCTTTTCCCATTGGCCACGATTTCAGTCCGGTGCGAATGGCTTGCGGCCACTCTCATATGAGGTCTCACACACCATTTCAACTGATGCGATTCTCTATATCTCAGAATTCGAATAAAATAGAATGAAAAAATAATATTAATGAAATCAAAGTCTATGGCGTTTTACACACCGCACAAGCAAGAATACTGCTAGTAATAAAGCTGGAAAAAAAACAGATTAAATCTAACTAAGGAAGCAGAAATTGTATTATTTTTTTGATTTGTTTGCTTTGTTTTATTTTTCGCGCACCCGCTTACTTTTAAATTGATGTTGTAATTAGAGGAACGATGCCGGCAGACTGAATGTGAGGCCTGCGAGAGTTTCATCTATAGCATCCATGACTTGGGATATATTCGTTTTTATACCCGGCACACACTAAAAATGACAAAAAGGGAATGACCAAGTTTTGAAAAACTATGTAACAGGCAGACACCTTAAATAATGTATATTCTTGATTAGGACACTTCTAATTTACAAAACTAAGTTTATGTACAAATCGACTTATATATCGAGTTATAAAATGCAGAACTATAAAGATACATATAATAACTTAATGTGGAGCATCTGTATAGTGTATTCATATTTACAAAATTGTATGCAGAGTATGTGCAGATGCACTCATCCATAGAAGATAAGCTGAAAGCAAATCTTTTAGCATCTCCTAGTCGAGCTTTCTCGACTAGGGCATTCTTACAAGTTTCATTATCAAATCAGCGCTGTCTCAATATATATTTGAAAAATTAAAGCAGATTTTCCTTTAGGAAATGGCTGCAATCAGTGGCGTAATCAGCTCAACTTAATGAAAATGTATTCAAAAATTACAATTTGGCAGCCGAAAATCAAAAAGTTAGACCAACTGATTTTACACCTGATAAAAACTAAAGTTACGTAAATAAATTGATATGTAATGAAGAAAATACACTTAGGCTTAACAAATCAATAAAAATATATTTAATATTGTATGTCGTTGGATTATTTTTATGAGCAAAACAGTTTCAAATGGTTCAAACTATTTCCAAAGAAACGCCCCTTAAACTAAATTGCACTTACATAAAATTTATTGTTGATATTGTTATATGGGTGTATTTGATTATTTTTAATAATTTATATATAAACATCATTTAATGGTTTTATTGACTATTAATTTATTTTTTTAGTAGCAATCATGTTAAAAAGTTGCAAGGTGTTATATCTTGACAACACAGACTAAAATTACAAGGGTTCTATTGAAGAGAAAATCCATATCGGCGTTCTGCGCAAATATGGGCCATGACCAATACAACCCTTCCTCGCATACCTCTTCTGAGAGAGTGTGCGAAGAAACGAGCACTGTTCGTAGGGAAACACTCACATAAATGAGCGGAGTAAATATTACTTTTAATTCATTCTCTTGTGGAAATACTCCTACTCTCATCTGAGTATGTTTTTCAGTTCTTAATTTACTTGACAAATTGGGACCATCCGGTTCATTTAGTTGCGCACTGTTAAAATCGTAGATATATGTATTTTATTAAACGCGAAAACATCTAAGAAAATTAATAATTAAAAGAGTTAATTCACTTCCTCGGTGACTTCATATAATTGATGAGTAATATCCGCATTGCCCACAACCTCTTCATATTTCTGGCGATCTTCCATTTCAATGGGATACCAGTCGTTTGGTCGACAGGCAAGTCTGAGGCGATTACAAAATCCGCCCGTATTCTTGCACATAATAAACACGCCATAACCCGGAATGAACAATATAGGCAGCAGCACCAAAAGCACACTTATGTAAATCGCAACGGGGGAGACGTTAGACATTAGTATGGCCACCAACTGCGAGCAAATACATATTTATTACTATGGATATATCATATATGTATCATATACTCACAAGGGTGAACAACAGAAATACTGGCGCTATGAAACGTAGTACGAAAACCTTCCATGTGGCAAACGGCTGTCCAAGCATAAACTCAATGTCCCACTGGAACCGCTCACGTCCATAGACCCAAAGTACCGCCAGAAGGAGTAACAAATGCATAACACTATGCGAGATTATCAAATCCACGGATAATGCGGAGAAATGCAGAATGCCATGCTGTCAAAAATTATAGATAATACAACAGAAATCAGACATGATATTTTTTTGTGCAAATAAGATAGATTATAAAAATACGAAAAAATGAAAAATATCTGAGGATGTCTGTAGCTAATTTCTTTAATAATGTTGATAAAAAACAAAATTCCAAAACCTCTGTTTGGACTTACATTAGAGCAAAATAATAGCGAAGAGACAGACAATAAGCCCAACACGCCATAGATAACCTCCTTCTTATACAACCGCAATGCCTCGAACTCATCAAACAGACTCGTAAATACCGTGAACAGTTGCGTGATCTGTAAAAACAGTTAATTATTCAAAAAAAAAAAAAAAAAACATGTGTAAGCCAAAAAAACTATATAAAAATATACTGACCATGACAATCAAAGCAGCCATCAGCAATATGGCATTATATATAATAGTCCACATATTGGGCCATTCCAGTGTAGACAAAGCACTGGGACTTGATAAGAACAAAACCCAGTTTTTTCTTACATACGAAGAGAAATCTTTCGTCCTAACGGCTTAAAATTATATAGATAAAATATATGTGTATTTATGAAACTTATTATCGATATTTGGTTAATATTATATATTGTTATCTCTATAACTTACTTTGGAAATAATGTTCCAGCATGAAGGTTACCATTCCGAACAATATGTAAATGAATGTCTGTCCAAACGCAATAATCCAGTTATATTTCATAACGTTCGTCCTGAAATTGTTAAAACTGGATAAAGCCATGACAGTGCCCCAACCAGAACCAAAAGCCTGTATAACAATAACAGCCATGGCGGGAACACCCTGTAGCATAGACTCCACTTCGGGTTTTACAAAGTGCGTGAGTCCATCCCAGGCACCAGGTAGAAACAGAAAGCGAATGAAGCACACCACCAAAAGCACCAATGTGGAGACGACCATATAACGAACCAATTTACCAAACTGAAATTAATCATAAACGGTTGGAATTTTGTACCGATTACACAGTTTAAAATATGGCTATCTAAAACTTACCTTTGCTGTTTCCGAGAACTTGTAGAAAATGCAGGCAATTAAAGCCCATATGGCAAGAGAGAAACCCACAATGTGCCAAGATAATTCGTAATTTCGGTGTCCACTCAGTGACTCATAGTGTTCACTAAAATTTCACGTAGTTAGGAAATGATTAGTAATTAATTATGAATATATATATATATGTATTTACGTGCCTAAAGAAAATCACTGAAGGTACTTTTGATGATTCCAGGTCTGTGACAATGGGTGAGTCGACTTTTGTATCGTTCATGTTACAGATCTAAAAATAAGTAGCAAATATAAATAAAAATATATGAAAATATTACTTATGCGCTTACTAACAGTTGATTCATTCGACCAAGAACTAAATCCTTCACAGCTCCACGGCAGAGTTGGACGTAGGGAATGCAATATGAATATCAGTGGAACGAATGCAAAGATGCCATAATAGAGCAAACTTGCAAGACTCAACGCAAGACTCGCATATCCCATGCCTGGAAGAAATGAATATATGTCAACCTTATCCACATATTTGTATGTTCAGATATTACCTTTAAAAAACGGCGATACTCGAAAAGCTGAGATGAAGCCACTGCTCGAGAATTGACCCATAAATGAATGTATTACCAGTATAGGGACCAGATATAAAGCCATATAGATATAGTAAGGTAAAATGCCAAACACTATAAAGACGCAAATAAATTTGAAGATAGTTAACTCAATAAAATACATTCAAACGATTATATATTTCATCTTTTTACAAAACTACAACCAAATAAATTACCCTTTAAATATTCAACTTTAGTAGGAATCATGTAGTATCTGCAACATAGTTCATTTTTATTCGAGCTACCGTGTTCCGAAAACCTCGCTTAGCCGCCCTCGTATTTATGCATAACAAACACCGACTAATATTTCGAATAATATATTGATAAGCTTATCAGTTATTTTTAATTTTTAGAGTTCTATTTTATTTTATTGCGAATTGATACTTCACACAAACATACTTACAGCCCATATCGAAATAAAGCCAATACGAAACGACAAATATATCCAATTTGAGTGCCAAGCCAAAACAGGCGTATATATAGTCCGTTGGCTTTTCCCATTTGCCACGATTTAAGTCAGGGTTGAATGGCTTGCGGCCACTCTCATAGGAGGTCTCATACACCATTTCAATAGTTGCGATTCTCTATATCCCAGTATACCGATAAACTATATTCTGTATAATTAGTTTTGGAAAAGAATATTAATTAAATCAAGGTCTATTATGGATGACACATCGCACAAACAAAAATGATATTAAAAATTTGTAAAACTGAAAAAAGCAAGCAAGAATGAAAAAAAAAGACTAAACTTGTTTTCAGTTTTCGCGCACTCTTAAGCTTATGTTCTCACTGGAAGAAGCGATGCCGTCAGACTGAATCTGATGCGTTATATATTGTCACTATCAACTCAGCGGACGCTCTTTCAATATATGTACATATATGTATGTATACAAATATACAACATTAAAAAAAATGCCACAATCAAAAAAGCTGTCATAAGGCACTTCTGGAGAAGCGACTCATTATGGAATGTTTGACCAGTACCAAGCATCCGAAATATAGCAATATACCTACAAAGAAACGCCCATATAGGTTTAGTTACGGAACTTCTACACACGTGTGTTTGTTATTCCAATTTAAGAGAGTAATAATTCGTAACTCTCATTCGCAGACTGACCCATTATTATTAAAAGACCATACTTAAAGAATATCAATGAAGGCACATGCACGATAGTCGCATCGAAAATTTGTCTAGAAGTTAGTGGCTTTGTGTATCCGTCATATTGCTTATCTGGAAATCAGAAACATATATGTATTGAATTATTCAGTAATAATACTTGTACGAAAAGCTGAGATGATACCACTGCTAAATGAATGTATTACCCGTATAGGGACCAGATATAAAGCCAAATATATGTATATAGTAATGTAACATGCCAAACACTATCGTATCGCAAATACATTTCAAATATATATATTTATAATTCAATAAAATAATACATTTTTTCTCTTTTTCAAGTTGTGAGTTTCTTTTTATCATACTACATTGTTCTTAATATTTAATTTTGGTAGAAGTGTTATGAATACATATTGTATATTTGAAATGATATAACGCTGAATGTTTCGTACTGATACGAGTTGTAAATTCGTACTCACGAGACGAGTTGCAATTTCACACTGCTTTATTTCTCAAAATCCTAGCCTTATGTAGCTAACAATGTATACTTGGCTTCTACCTGCTGTATGTTGACTTATATAGCTAACAATGTATACTTGGTTTCTACCTGGTGTACAATGCAAGGGCTGTTTTGTTATAATCTATTTTTACTTAACAGGTACTGAAGTGGACGCAGCTGCCGCTTGAGCACTTGGAAAACATTTATATATTTTCATCTTTACTTAAACTAGTGTTCATTCTTGAACACTGAAGCCTAATAGCTGTTCTTATAATTTCTAAACATTAAACTACGAGAACTTCCCTCGCATTTGTAGAAAGAGGCATTCATTTATTATTTTGAATACTAGAGTAATATGCTTATCAGTTATTTTCAATTTTAAGCTTTTTTTGTATTTCATTAAAAATTGGCACATGAATCCAATTTGAGTGCCAAGCCGAAACAGGCGTAAACATACATATAGTATATAGTCCGTTGGCTTTTCCCATTGGCCACGATTTCAGTCCGGTGCGAATGGCTTGCGGCCACTCTCATATGAGGTCTCACACACCATTTCAACTGATGCGATTCTCTATATCTCAGAATTCGAATAAAATAGAATGTAAATGCACTTGAAAAAATATTATTAATGAAATCAAAGTCTATGGCGTTTTACACACCGCACAAGCAAGAATACTGCTAGTAATAAAGCTGGAAAAAAAACAGATTAAATCTAACTAAGGAAGCAGAAATTGTATTATTTTTTTGATTTGTTTGCTTTGTTTTATTTTTCGCGCACCCGCTTACTTTTAAATTGATGTTGTAATTAGAGGAACGATGCCGGCAGACTGAATGTGAGGCCTGCGAGAGTTTCATCATTTTCAGCAGCAATCAGTGGTGTAATCAGCTGCTTCCTTGAACTCATCTTATCTCAACTTAATAAGACGTAAAGTGGTTTAGATGAAAATGTATTCAAAAATTACAATTTGGCCGCCGAAAATCAAAAAGTTAGACCAACTGATTTTACACCTGATAAAAACTAAAGTTACGTAAATAAATTGATATGTAATGAAGAAAATACACTTAGGCTTAACAAATCAATAAAAATATATTTAATATTGTATGTCGTTGGATTATTTTTATGAGCAAAACAGTTTCAAATGGTTAAAACTATTTCCAAAGAAACGCCCCTTAAACTAAATTGCACTTACATAATATTTATTGTTGATATTGTTATATGGGTGTATTTGATTATTTTTAATAATTTATATATAAACATCATTTAATGGTATTATTGACTATTAATTTATTTTTTTAGTAGCAATCATGTTAAAAAGTTGCAAGGTGTTATATCTTGACAACACAGACTAAAATTACAAGGGTTCTATTGAAGAGAAAATCCATATCGGCGTTCTGCGCAAATATGGGCCATGACCAATACAACCCTTCCTCGCATACCTCTTCTGAGAGAATGTGTGAAGAAACGAGCACTGTTCGCGGGGAAACACTCACATAAATGAGCGGAGTAAATATTACTTTTAATTCATTCTCTTGTGGAAATACTCCTCTCATCTGAGTATGTTTTTCAGTTCTTAATTTACTTGACAAATTGGGACCATCCGGTTCATTTAGTTGCGCACTGTTAAAATCGTAGATATATGTATTTTATTAAACGCGAAAACATCTAAGAAAATTAATAATTAAAAGAGTTAATTCACTTCCTCGGTGACTTCATATAATTGATGAGTAATATCCGCATTGCCCACAACCTCTTCATATTTCTGGCGATCTTCCATTTCAATGGGATACCAGTCGTTTGGTCGACAGGCACGTCTGAAGCGATTACAAAATCCGCCCGTATTCTTGCACATAATAAACACGCCGTAACCCGGAATGAATAATATAGGCAGCAGCACCAGAAGCACACTAAGATAAAACACAATGGAGTAGTTGCTAAATGCGTCCTCATATTCAAAAGAGTGTGTGCTCATTAGCTGCAAGCGAATACATACATGTTATTATTTATATATCATGTATTTATCAAATACTCACTGCCGCGATCATCAGAAATAGTGGCGCTATGAAACGTAGTACGAAAACCTTCCATGATGCAAACGGCTGTCCAAGCATAAATTCAATGTCCCGCTGGAACCGCTCCCGTCCATAGACCCAAAGTACCGCCAGAAGGAGTAACAAATGCATAACACGGTGCGTAGAGTAGTCGAATCCACGGAGAATGCCGAGTAGAATGCACAACGCCGTGCTGTCAAAAATTATAGATAATACAACAGAAATCAGACATGATATTTTTTTGAGCATAATAAGAAAGATAATCAAAATCACGGAAAATGAAAAATACCAGAGGAATGTCTGTAGCTATATTTCTTTGATAATGCAGATAAAAAACAAAATTCCGAAGCCTCTGAATTGGACTTACATTAGAGCAAAATAATAGCGAAGAGACAGACAATAAGCCCAACACGCCATAGATAACCTCCTTCTTATACAACCGCAATGCCTCGAACTCATCAAACAGACTCGTAAATACCGTGAACAGTTGCGTGATCTGTAAAAACAGTTAATTATTCAAAAAAAAAAAAAAAAAACATGTGTAAGCCAAAAAAACTATATAAAAATATACTGACCATGACAATCAATGAAGCCATCAGCAACATGGTATAGTAGATAATGGTCCACATATTGGGCCATTCCAGTGTAGACAAAGCACTGGCACTTGATAAGTACAAGACCCAGTTGGTATCTACATACGTATTGAAATCTTTTGGCGAAATGTCTTGAAATTATACAGATTTAATTATATTTATATGTATACACATTTTCTTATTAATTACTGTAACCTCTGTAACTTACTTTCAAAATACCGATCCAGCATATAAGGTAACCATTCCGAACAAAATGTAGACGAGCGTCTGTCCAAAGGCAACAATCCAGTTATATTTCATAACGTTCGTGCTGAAATTGTTAAAACTGGATAAAGCCATAACCGTACCCCAGCCGGAACCAAAAGCCTGCAGCACCACAGTAGTCATGGCTAGAAGCCACCATACAGCATAGCACTCCATATTCGGGCTTTACATAAGTGCGTGAGTCCATCCCACGCACCAGGTAGAAACAGAAAGCGAATGAAGCACACCACCAAAAGCACCAATGTGGAGACGACCATATAGCGAACCAATTTACCAAACTGCAATTATATCAGGAAAACGGTTGGAGTTCTGTACCGATCCAGTTCTTGAGTGGATTTGGCTATCTAAAACTTACCTTGGCTGTGTCGGAGAACTTGTAGAAAATGCAGGTAATTAAAGCCCATATGGCAAGAGAGAAACCCACAATGTGCCAAGATAATTCGTAATTTCGGTGTCCACTCAGTGACTCATAGTGTTCACTAAAATTTCACGTAGTTAGGAAATGATTAGTAATTAATTATGAATATATATATATATGTATTTACGTGCCTAAAGAAAATCACTGAAGGTACTTTTGATGATTCCAGGTCTGTGACAATGGGTGAGTCGACTTTTGTATCGTTCATGTTACAGATCTAAAAATAAGTAGCAAATATAAATAAAAATATATGAAAATATTACTTATGCGCTTACTAACAGTTGATTCATTCGACCAAGAACTAAATCCTTCACAGCTCCACGGCAGAGTTGGACGTAGGGAATGCAATATGAATATCAGTGGAACGAATGCAAAGATGCCATAATAGAGCAAACTTGCAAGACTCAACGCAAGACTCGCATATCCCATGCCTGGAAGAAATGAATATATGTCAACCTTATCCACATATTTGTATGTTCAGATATTACCTTTAAAAAACGGCGATACTCGAAAAGCTGAGATGAAGCCACTGCTCGAGAATTGACCCATAAATGAATGTATTACCAGTATAGGGACCAGATATAAAGCCATATAGATATAGTAAGGTAAAATGCCAAACACTATAAAGACGCAAATAAATTTGAAGATAGTTAACTCAATAAAATACATTCAAACGATTATATATTTCATCTTTTTACAAAACTACAACCAAATAAATTACCCTTTAAATATTCAACTTTAGTAGGAATCATGTAGTATCTGCAACATAGTTCATTTTTATTCGAGCTACCGTGTTCCGAAAACCTCGCTTAGCCGCCCTCGTATTTATGCATAACAAACACCGACTAATATTTCGAATAATATATTGATAAGCTTATCAGTTATTTTTAATTTTTAGAGTTCTATTTTATTTTATTGCGAATTGATACTTCACACAAACATACTTACAGCCCATATCGAAATAAAGCCAATACGAAACGACAAATATATCCAATTTGAGTGCCAAGCCAAAACAGGCGTATATATAGTCCGTTGGCTTTTCCCATTTGCCACGATTTAAGTCAGGGTTGAATGGCTTGCGGCCACTCTCATAGGAGGTCTCATACACCATTTCAATAGTTGCGATTCTCTATATCCCAGTATACCGATAAACTATATTCTGTATAATTAGTTTTGGAAAAGAATATTAATTAAATCAAGGTCTATTATGGATGACACATCGCACAAACAAAAATGATATTAAAAATTTGTAAAACTGAAAAAAGCAAGCAAGAATGAAAAAAAAAGACTAAACTTGTTTTCAGTTTTCGCGCACTCTTAAGCTTATGTTCTCACTGGAAGAAGCGATGCCGTCAGACTGAATCTGATGCGTTATATATTGTCACTATCAACTCAGCGGACGCTCTTTCAATATATGTACATATATGTATGTATACAAATATACAACATTAAAAAAAATGCCACAATCAAAAAAGCTGTCATAAGGCACTTCTGGAGAAGCGACTCATTATGGAATGTTTGACCAGTACCAAGCATCCGAAATATAGCAATATACCTACAAAGAAACGCCCATATAGGTTTTGTTACGGAACTTCTACACACGTGTGTTTGTTATTCCAATTTAATCGCTTACAGATAGAAAATAACAATTTGACTCGGCTTCTGATGGTGGTCAAGAATATGTAAATCTTATGAATTATCTGCATCGAAAATTTGTCTAGAAGTTAGTGGCTTTGTGTATCCGTCATATTGCTTATCTGGAAATCAGAAACATATATGTATTGAATTATTCAGTAATAATACTTGTACGAAAAGCTGAGATGATACCACTGCTAAATGAATGTATTACCCGTATAGGGACCAGATATAAAGCCAAATATATGTATATAGTAATGTAACATGCCAAACACTATCGTATCGCAAATACATTTCAAATATATATATTTATAATTCAATAAAATAATACATTTTTTCTCTTTTTCAAGTTGTGAGTTTCTTTTTATCATACTACATTGTTCTTAATATTTAATTTTGGTAGAAGTGTTATGAATACATATTGTA
>JAWNLT010000129.1:0-27292 GCA_035042145.1 Drosophila kokeensis
TGTGAAGGCGCTTTAACCGTCTACGGGTTGTATTCGACCTTAGTGAGCAAGCCAATGGAATAACATGGTTATGTAACCGGTCATTGTACCGACTTGTATGGTGGTTTATTTGACTAATGACTGTCGGTACACAGAAGGCGTTGTGCAGCATCATATCGCTCACATGGGGTGGAGAGAGATGTCTCTTAGGGTTTGTTTTGCAGAACTTGAATGTGGTTAACCCACGATTTTGCCGCTGTGCCACAAATGGAATCCCATATGTCCATGTGGGCACGATGATGCTCCTATACACCAGCAGCTTGTTGCTCTTTAGCAACCAGTTGAGTTTCGCCCTTTTGGATCTACACGCTGCTGCGGTGATCTGTATGTGTTTGCGCCAGGTAAGTTTCCTGTCCAGATACATACTCTGGTAGCGAACATGATTCCCGTGAGGTATGATCGTGTTGTTGAGTCGGACTCTTGGACAGTTACCACTCCCGAGCGCAAACGTACAGTGCTGAGACTTGTTCTCATTGATGCAGATTTTTCACCGGTTGGCCCAGGTACTAAAACCATCCAAGAACTTTTGAGTAACCGCTGAGGCTCTCCAGGCAGTGGAGGAGTTAGCAAGGAACACAGTGTCATCTGCGTATGTTGCAAGCAGCGTGTTTCTGGCTACCGGAATCGGCAAGTCCGCGGTGAACAATGTGTACAGGGCAGGTCCAAGGACACTAAATACTCTGCCGATGGCAACAGGGACTTAAGCTTAAAAAGCAGGCCATCATGCCATACGCGATCAAACGTTTGCTGGATATCCAGCAGGTCGGCAGAGCTGTATTGCTCTGGTGCACTATGGTGATGCCAAAAGCCAAATTGATGATCAGGAATTGCACCTCTGGAAGCCAAGAAATATTTTTTCAAATATCTTGGAGAAATTGGACAGCAAGCTTATCGGTCGATATGACGAGACAAGATTATCTGGCTTGCCAGGTTTTGTAATCCTCGCAATCACAACACACTTCCACGGAGTGGGGAAATGGTGGATGCAAACCATGGAGTAACACTAAGAACTATAAGCTCTCTCTCATTGTATGCGCTACTACAGCTGAGTGAGTTTTCTTCTTTTTTTATGATCCTCTCGCTTTTATTTTAAAAGAGATTGTGCACTTGCAATTTTAAACGGCTTCACATATTAACAGTATTTCGAATCGAATTCACCAACAATAAAAATTTAAATAAATGCCAAAATTGAGAATCTGATGCACTTACTTGAACTAACTCCACATCCAAAAGATCTTTTGTTGGTGGTGTATCTAATTGGCTTGTGAAGGGTAAATTGATAAGTGTTCACTTATGTTAAAAGTTTTAATGTTGGTGGGTATGCATTTTGTAATTGTGTTATTGTTTTACTTATTGGTCGTTTTGCAGTTAATCGACGCAACCAACCTTACATTATTTAAATGATTTAATTATTTTAGCACAAGACCGATGAGTTTTTTCTTACTTTATTTATAACCAAAAAAAATTACTATCCCGCAAAAATTTGGTTAATGATAATCTCAACATGTTTGATTGGTTTTTATTTAAGGCATTTTTTTTGTATTTTGGGGGATGCAGAAGCCGGGCCTTAAGGGATCTTCAGACGATCTGAAGAAATAAATCTCGCATCAATTGAGCGGTGACTGAACAATTTAGCCGAGCTGCCGGGTCGGTTGACTACGGAGCAACTCGTATGGTGACTTGGTGATTTGATGTTTATATATATGTTTATTATTTCGAACTGGCTACATTTGTTGGCGGCTGGGCATCGCTTGTGATAGCTGCGATGTTAGATACAGTCCCAAAGTGAGTATATTTTCAGAAAAAAATTCATTTTTTGTCATGTTGTAGGATCACTTATCCACTGATACCAGTCTGTGTTTATTTATTCAATTGTAAAAAAAAAATATTTGGTAATATACGATTTTCACTACCACGTGTACTTTTGAAAACCTCCACGTGGTGAAAAAAAATATTCGAAGTCCAAGTTGGTGGAACTTTCAAAACCAGTCGTATCGGCAAACGGAATCAACAGGTTACACTCCTAGCTCACAATCTCCTCCTTAATAAACCCAATCACGTACGCACACACAAGAGCATGAGTGATCCTCCACCTGGCTCCAACCCACAATAAAAAACAGGCTCATCCATAAATCACCATAAAATGTCTCATCTGCAGTAAAAAAAATATAGCCATAAACCACTTTCTGTCATAGAAACCCAGTTCCTCCAAACATGAAATCTTTAGTCCGAAAATTATTTTTAAATTATTAAACTTGTCAATTCATGAGCTAGGTAATATATTTCGAGCTTAAGGGAAGCAACTTTTTTTTTATGCAGGTGTTCAAATTTAAAAGGTAGATTACAGATGACAGCAGTTGAAAGGTATTTAGTGGAGCTGGTTACATTGTTATAAAATAGTATACTCAATTTACGTGCAATTTGTAAATATCTAGGGGTATTTAATCTTCTGGGTGCCGAATTTAATTAATTTTCACATAATTTTTATTCACACTATCTATCAGAAGAAAAATAAATACATTTTTCATAATTTTTGCTTTCCATTATTTACAGATTGCGTGGACCGACTTACGTTTGGACTTTTAATCTAAAAAGCAAGGAACGGGATAGCAAGTGGACAATGGCGGGAGTGTGCCTGCTTTTACAGATTTAATAATTTTCAGACCAATTTATAAAATAAAAAATAATTCTGCCGATTTACAATTACTCTCAGATATGTTTTTCAAAAGACCGATGGTAGGTACATATATTAACCACCTAAATTTATATATGACCCCAATACAGTGGGGTTTCCCCACCTGCTAGGTAGAGTTATGTAAAAAAGTAACTTATTTTGAGGGGACATTTTATTTGGATCAGGTACATTGTGGACACCTGGGTGCCATAAAATCCGGATTTTTTACGTAAAGTTGAGTAAAACAGATAAAATATAAATAAATATAAATAGATAAAATAAATAGACCAATCCTTCGCAGTCAGTTTAGTTTTATCCAGCATCCCGGGTGCAATAAGCCAACAAGGACTATGGACAAACAGACTACCATTGCACAACGAAAACTCATCCTGGAACACCACAAAGACTGATATTCACATCGCCAAATAGCTGAAATGGTCAATCTGAGCAACTCAACTGTGACTAACATCATTCGGCGCTTCGTCGATGCAAATCGGATTAAGGGCAAGGCCAGAATGGCACCAAACAAGGTTTTCACGGAAGAGGAGGAGCGAAGGTTCACCAGGATTATAAGGGGCTCTCCCAAGCTATCGGCTCCAAAACTGGCTCAACAGGTGCAGGATGAAATGGGGAAAAAGTGCTGTGTGGAAACTGTGCTCAGGTTTCTGCGCAAACATGACTTTAATGCCCGAGTACCACGGGAAAAGCACTTTATAAGCGTGAAAAATAAAGGGACTTGGATGACGTTCGCCAAAACCAATTTGACAAGGATCTGGAGTTCTGGAACACTGTTATATTTGCAGATGAGTCCAAATTCACCATATTTGACTCGGCCGGACGCAGTTATGAGTGGCGACAGCCCAATACTGAGCTGAATCCCAAACACGTAAAGGCAACAGTCAAGCATGGTGGAGGAAGTGACATGGCATGGGTATGTATCTCGTCAGCCGGATTCGGGAATTTTGTGATTTTTGAAACAACAACAAGAATATGTACTTCAACATACTAAAGGAAAATTTACTCCAAAGTGCCGATAAGGTAGGAATCCGACGTATTTTTTCCGGTTCAACCACGACAACGATCCCAAGCATAAGGCCAAGATAGTACAGTCCTGGCTCATCACAGCATAGAATATCCAGCAAAGAAGACCTAAAAAATGCTCTTCGGGATGAGTGGAGCAGAGTCGCCCAGAAGCTACCAGGAAGCTGGTATCTTCCATGAATAATAGGTTAAGGGAAGTGGTTAAGGCTGAGTACTGAGTATTAACATCCTTATTTAAGTTTTTATACTCCAAATATATTATTTTATTTAGACTGATCCAAATAAAATGTCCCCTCAAAATAGGCTACTTTTTTACATAACTCTACCTAGCAGGTGGGTTTTTCTTTGACACTGCGCCTAATGAGCTATCCGTCAATATTTTTTTTTCTTAAATTATACATTCTATTTATTTATATATGATTTTGGGTAATTACAAAGTTTCCTTAACTCAAGGAAACACAATAAAAAAAGGCGCTCTCGCAAACCACATTATTAACTTGTTTAACTATTTAAAAAAAAATTTGTTACATGATATTCAACATTTAATTGTATATATAATTAATTAATTGTATGTATATTTAATATTACTAGTTTTTTTTTAATTTCATTTTATACTACGCTCTTTATTAATATTAAGATTAAGACTTCAATTCATTGGTTTTGCATTCAAAATTTTTTTTTTTGTGGGCATTCTAAGGATTTTTAAACTTAATTGTGCGCCATACTTTTATGCTATTTTTATTGTGTCTATTAGCTCAAATGCCCGCTAAGCTTCCGCACAAAATGATTGTTGGGGAGGCCTAAGCTCTCTCTTTGTCTGCTTGGCTGAAGCTGAGTGAGATTTTGGCTCTCTCTTTCTTGATAGTTTGAGAAAGTTTCCTTTTTTTTCTTTACGTGCAATTATTTGTCATTTTCGCACTCACTGAAGCCGAGAAATCCTCCGACAATAAAATTTAAAATTATTATAAAATTAGGGAACAGATGCACTTAAAAAGATCTTTTGACGGTTGTGAGGAGCCATATAGCGATGGCAAATAAATATATAGGTTTATATATTTATGTGTGCTATATGCGCCCCTCACAGTAACGGCACATCAGACCGACGTCCGGCCCCGATTGCAGTTGCGGCGAATTCGCTCTCTTTCGTCCTCTCCCTTTCGTATGCAGGTTGTCAGCCATATGAGCGCGTCTGACACACATGTCCGCTAGGACATGTGCCGTTATGGTGTGAGGAGTATTGCGGGTGCAATATCTCCATCCATACTCACACTAGCGGCAGACATAGGCTGGCGCCAGCAAATGGCAGTGGAAAGTTACCAGAAATCACGCAACCGAGGCGATCGCGAATAAGTGAGTCAGAGCATATACGGAACCTATGACACAAAACGTCGCGAGTGCAACCAACCAATAATTCTACCGAGTGAACAACACCAGTGGTAGCGGAACAGCAGAACGATATACCGTCAAGGAGCGTCGAGTCCTTCGACGCAGAACAATAAGATAACATCAGTCCAAAACACTGAGGTCCTTGAAGTGAGTGGACGAGAGTGATCCTTGCTACGTTTGAGTCTAGAACAGACTCTCCCGAACAGGAACACTTTCAAAACTGACTTAAAGCCTCAGTGAACTGCCCCAAAATATAATAAGCAGAAATAATAAGTGATATATACCTATTGGTGATTAAATAAAAGAAACCATATTAATATAATACATATAAAGGTGTCATAATTATCGCTTCGCAACCAATTACAAATTCGTTGCACGAACCCACAGGTCGATTGAGCTTTAGCCCGGCAAAGCAAACGGGTTCGTTACAACTGGCGCCCAACACTGGTGGTTGCGATAATTGACACACAATATATATAAAAAAATAAATATGGTGCGTGCGTGGGTGTACAACCTCAAAAAAGAGGACATTTTAAACACACCACACCACAGGTACGGGAAACATCCACACCACAACCACCAAAGAGAGTGTCCATACTCGAGCACACGGCGACGACTATGACCCAAGAATACCCGAGGGTAGCGAAGCAAGTCAGAGAATGGAACTTTCGCTTCGACGGCACAACAAAGCCGTTAGAATTCTTGGAGCAGGTCGAGTGGTCAGCCGATACCTATGGGCTCAACCTGGATCTGGTTCCGAGGGCCATGCCGGAACTACTTCAGGGATTGGCTCTGAAATGGTACGTAGCCAATAACCAACACTGGACGAGTTGGGAGACGTTTATCCAGAGTTTTCAATGGTACTTTCAGCCGAGAGACTACTTCGAAAACTTAAAAGACGAAGTTAACCACAGACGGCAGGCTATATACGAGCCATTTAAAGTGTACATGGTGGAGATGCAGACGCTTATGCGACCACTGCAGTATTCGGCAGACAAGCAACTGCACAAAATTTACAACAACAGCCTCCCAGACCTGCGAGCATACGCGAGGCCAGGTCAATTCAACGACCTAGAGGAATTGATGTATTTGGCCGTCGTGTTTGAGGAGCTCGAGGCTAATAGAGAAAAGCTGAGACAACAGAGCCGCATGGAGCAGCCGAATTTTAACACTCCACAGCGAATGCGAGTAGAGCCGCAACAGAGACGCGTGGAACACTCGAGTTACAACACTCCACAGCGAAGGCAAGTACAGCCTCAACAGAGACGCAGGGAGCTACCACGACGACACATGGAGTCACCACAGATGCGTCACTACCGCCAAATAGAGCCAACGCCAAGGCAAGACGGCCCACGGCTTATGCGGATAGTGGACAGTGGACGGACACAGACAACCGATGTCGAAACGAGACCCAAGCCAGCCCCGAGGACAAGACGCGACAATACACAAACACATATAAATAATATAGCGATGGCTTGCAGATGTTGCGGCCAGGAGGGACACCGTGCGGTAGAGTGCACAAATCCTATGCTGGATTATTGTTGGCTATGTGGACGTATCGGAGTTCGTACGTCGGTATGTTGCCCGTCGGGAAAAGGACACCGGAGTCCACCACAGAGGGGCAAGCGGGAGCCGAAGAAGGGCAGCTCCAAGACGCTAATAGGCAGCCTGCAGGACGAGGGAGAGCAGCTGACAGCGGTCGTAGAGATCGGCAACTGCAGTACAAGGCTACGATAGATACAGGGGCGACGAGTAGTTTCATTAGCGAGAAGCTAGCTCGAAGACTGTCCAACGTAGGCCGATGAAGCGCAACCGAACTTCGAATCCGCATGTCAGATGGTCGAAACAGCGGAGTCCGAGAACAATTCGAGGTGAATATCAGACTCGGCACGTGTAGTATGGATATTGCTCTTCTGATACTCTCAGGAGTCATCGATGGCTTAGTTCTCGGATGGGATTTTCTATCGGGCATGGGAACGGTTTTAGAGTGCGCAGGCCTGAGGATAAAAGTACCGGGAAAAGGAATTCGAGAGCATCAGGAGGAGAGACTGTACATAGCAAAGACAGTCAAACCAGCAGTAAGTACTACATATGCCCAATCTCGACAGCCCCGGAAGGAGACACGCCGGAGAGTCTCAACGGTGGAAGACGCGATGGACCAAGCGAATAAAAACTGCCACTGGATCCAAAAGATGCGAGCCACCATAAACAAAAATCCCAGAAAGTTTCCAGACTACATGGAGGAATCTGGAAACTTATACAGGCACATCCCCCACAGAACCGGAATAGAGGATGTGAAAGCCTGGAAATTGTGTGTGCCAACCGGCATTTATTTGGACGTTGAAGTACTAACGAGCAGCACATTCATGTGGCCCAACGATACCAAGCACGGGCTTGTTAGCGCGCGGACCCAAGCAAAACAGCAGCCCACCTCCCACCCAACCGACCGAGTGGTGCGCCGCATAACGCGCGGTTACGAAGTTCGCGAATTGAAAGAAAGATAGGATAAGACAACTGTTTTAATAGAAGCAAGCATTGTCCTACGATCAGAAAGAGAAGGAAGATTTATTAACAAAAGTCTACTGTGGTAAGACGGTAAGTTAATATTAGTATTCCAATGAAGACCCCTAAGGGCAAATAATAGAAATTGTTTTTGTACGGATTCTATTCTATCCTGATGAACCTTGTAATTGGGTGACCATATACAAGATCCATATTCCAGAATAGGACGCACAAGTGAAATAAAAAGAGTTTTAGTAATATAGGGATCGTCAAATTCCTTTGACCAACGCTTAATGAAACCCAGGACTCCAAAGGCTCGATTAACAGAGGAAGAAATATGCTTGTCGAACTTAAGCTTGGGATCTAAAAGTATTCCCAAATCATCAACGCATTCAATGCGTTTTAGTGGCTTGCCATGAAGAAAATAAGTATTTAAATAGGGCAATCGCCTTTAAAAAGACATAAATTTGCATTTTTCACAATTTAGATTTAAAAAATTTACACGACACCAGGCTTCAAAACTATCTAAGTCAGCCTGAAGCCTCTGTGCAGCAAACGAGTCCGTAGACGACAGACACAGTTTTACATCATCGGCATACATTAGTACCCGAGAATGACTTATAACGGACGGAAGATCATTTATAAATAAAGTGAATAGCAAAGGGCCAAGGTGACTTCCTTGTGGTACTCCGGAAGTAACCCGAACAGACTTCGAAATAGAACCTCTAAAGTAAACTTTCTGTGTCCTACACGTTAAATTAAGTTATTTGGGAATCCCAGAAGATTAAGTTTGTGAATTAGCAATGAATGATTAACAGAATCAAATGCCTTACTAAAGTCAGTGTAAACAACCTCCGTTTGCATTTTGGGTTGAAATCCCTTTATAACAAAAGAAGTGAATTCTAATAGGTTAGTGGTGGTAGATCTATATTTCATAAACCCGTGCTGGCAGGGAGAAATTACAGATCTACAAAGATGTTGTAGTTGAGAAGTTACCAATTTCTCAAAAATCTTAGGAACAGCGGACAACTTAGATATACCTCTATAATTTTGAACATTTGATTTGTTTCCTTTTTTAAGGAGAGGAATAATAAATGATTCTTTCCAAATGTCTGGAAAAGAGCATAACTCCACAGATAATTCAAAAAGTTTAAACAAGGGCTTCAAAAGACCATCAGCGCAGTACCTAAGCACACAGCCAGGTACACCATCAGGTCCCGGTAAAAATGCCGGCTTAATAACACTTAGTTCTTCAAGCAAAGATTTCTCCGATATCAAAGGAGCAAAAATGCAATTAGAGCCACTAACCAGGTAAGGATATGGCAAAACCAACTGATGATTATGGGAACTATGTGTAGTTTGAAAAAATTCGGCAAATAAATCGGCAATGGGCAGATCTGAGTTTGCAGTCTTGCTTTCAAAAAATACGGCAGCAGGAAGTATTGTTGAGCCTCTGTTAGCATTAACAAAATCATAAAAACGTTTAAGATCCCGCTGAAACTGTAAACTACAGCTTCTTAGGTAATCCTTATAACATTTATTATTCAAGGCCAAGAACTTGGATCGTGCAATCAAGTAACGAGAGTAATCCAAGGAAGAGCCAGTTTCCCTGAATTTCTTATACATTCTAGACTCATTATTCTTTAACCTGATCAGCTCCCGAGTAAACCACAAAGGTTTGGTAGACCTACATGGCTCACGAACAGGAACACACAAGTCAAACAAACCGTCTAATGTGTTATAAAAGATACCGATTGCAATATCCATATCAGCACAATTATAAAGCTGGGACCAGTCAGTCTGCGATAAAATACGAGTTAACTTAACAAAGTCGGTTTTCCGAAATTGACGAACTCGCCCTGAAAGCTTGTTATCCTGACTTGGTACCGCAGTAGGCAAATCAAACAACACCTCCAACGTTGGGTGATAGGAATCTTCAGGATAGGATATGGGTTCGGAACGTGAGACAGAACAGAAGGAGGGATCCGTGTCAAAAATCAGATCAAGCATCTTATTTAAAGAATTCGGGATAGCATTGATTTGACACAACGATATCCCAAATAAGCCCTCCAAAAACTCACTATGAGTCGTGGTTGACAAAACACTTGAGTCAGGACAAGGCGTCCATGTAGTACCAGTAAGATTAAAATCACCAAGTACTACCAGAATATCACGATCAGAAAGCTGTGAATTCACAGAAAGAATAGCAGCTAACTGGGAAGAATACAAAGAACTATCTGAAGAAGGAGGAATGTAAGAACAGGTTATAAAGATACCAATACCATTAATATGAATTTTAACAGCAATGAACTCTATATCCAAAGAAACATCTGTCATTACTATCTCCGAAGATAAATCTGCATTGATAGCAATAAGAACACCCCCACCACGCCGGGGAGTCCGATCATTTCTATAGATAGAGAATTCACTAGAAAGGATTTCAGAATCTAGTATGTCGGGCCTTAACCACGTTTCAGTAAAGGCCACGACATTAAAGAGAAAAGAAAAGCTATTACGGTATAGATTTGAAAGTTTACTACAGATACCTCTTGCATTTTGGTAGCCAAGTGAGAAAGTTAGTTTTTTGAACTACCAGATTTAGCAAGAGGTTTATTCGAACTAACAGTAGACGGAAGTACTGCAATCGGAGACCGATTGTTCTTTTTTGTAAATTCTTTTACAATTACATGGTCCGGCCAGAATTCTTTACCACAGATGGTGCTAAAGTGTTCCGCCGGAACATTTAATTTAAACGAAGAAATCTCCCGAATATAAGAGAATTGGAATTTTTCCACAGTAAGAACAGCTTTTAATTTGGCTTGTATAAAAGCCTTGACATCCTCAGATGTGGTATCAGGGGAAAGCCGTGAAACAAATATTTGTTTTTTTAATGGAACACCTACCAGGGTCACGTTAGGAACCTTAGCAGTAGCATCCGGTGGAGCTATTGCTTTGGTTAAGCGACCATTTGATTCAGGTGATGTGTTAGCACCTGAATGTTGACTTACATCAACGGTGTCAACAATCACTGAATCGACCACAATTTCGGGGATAGAAGCAACAACATCCATGGGCATAGTGTTGCTATCATCGCTTCTATCTGGTATTTGTAGGGATGGGGAAGACAGATTGATCAATTCTAAATTCGGTACAGACTTTGTGGGCAATTGTGACGGGACAGGAAGTTCATTTGGGCCCATAGACAGCCTAAAATTGGCCTTTTTACGCTTCGGAGATTCATTCAAAAGTTTCAAACTTTTGAAATCATTTTCCATAGCAGAGAACCCTTCGAAAAGTTTTTTAAACCTACCGAAAAGATCTCCAAAGCCATTTTTGGTCTGCCTAATGAAACCCATCATGTCCCTCTCAACATCCCTACACATTTCACATGTCCACTTTAGACCTGATTTGGACTCAATCAGGTCAATAATACGGCCGTTTAGGCCAGCACATTTTTCGTGTGATACATTATCACACAGCCAGCAACCAACAAAGCCCATTCTAGTGTTTGCACGGACCTGGCAATTTTTATAACAGCAGACATTCGACATTATTGAAAAGGTAAATATTTAAATTAATAACGTTTAAAAAGAAATACAGAATAAAGAAGCACCAGATAAACCCTAAGAACACACAAGGGTTAAAGTATTACAAGAGATGTTGAGTACTTACGTACAAAAACAATGTTAAGCACAAAACAAAAATAAAACGGCGCGGGCGCGACGACCGAAAAATGCGATGAGAAAACACAACGGAATAGAAAAGTTTGAGAGAAGTAAACAACCGCTACCACCAACAATGTTATTGAGAGCGCGAGAGGAACATGCAATTTAAATCGCGAAGCAAACAAGCAAGAGCGTAAAAATACAACAACAAAATTGCAGGCAGACACAAAATAATGCACAAGAGCTTGACTTTGGGCTGCTGTTTGTTGTTGCACTTTGAACACTATTTAATTATTTAACAGATATTAATGTTCGACAAATGTGTTTTACAATAAAACCGGTATAACACAATGTCACAAAATTTTACACGATCACAAAAATGAATAAATAATTCGAAATAAAACGAAATAAAAATAGATGAAAGCGATGCGCAAAAAATAAACACGTCCGTTGTGAATAACAAGCGAAGGCGAATGAGGACACAAGTCCACAACACCGCCGCCGCAGGACATACGGGGAGCCGAAAAACAATAGCCCGAATAGCAGCGCGCTATTATTGGCCAGGCTTATATAAAGACGTAAGAGCATATGTCCAGCAATATAAGTCAAGTCAATTGGCCGCGGTCGAGGCCTCTCAAGACCAGGCAAGGCACTACAACCTTCGCCGAAGGCAATGGAGCCCCAAAGTCGCAGATAGGGTGTGGGTGCATTTACACCACCTGTCGAATGCGGCTGAGGGATTCGCAGCCAAACTGCACGGAACACGGCAGATAAGCGGAAAAGGACGGTCAACGTGAGCGATTTGAAGCCGCATAGCAAGGAGGCGGGTGAGTCTCCAAATCCCCAAAAGTGAAAAGGGGGGGAGGATAAGTGTGACTCCAAAACAAAAATTGGACTCACACTTATACACCTAAAAATAAACAAAAAATAAAAAAGTGAAAGGGTAAGAATAAAAAAAAGAAGGGGTATACAAAGGTCGTATACACCCTAAATATAGAAATGAATAAAATACAAACATACGGAGAAATTAAAATAGAACGCCCAAAGTGAAAGGGTAGGAATAAAAAAAAAAGGGTATACAAAGGTCGTATACACCTACATATACAAAAAAAAATAATAATAAATAAATATATATATATGTATATATTCATAAATAAATAAAACAACAAGTATAACAAAAATAAAGATAAATAATAACTGGAGCCCTAAGGCGGGTCCAAAATAGATGAACAGCCCTGAACGCGGCGAATAGTCATCACGCCACAGCTATTGCGGAGAGTGGACAACTGCTAGCGCAGAGGGATAGAATGGCCATGACCTGCGCTAGAGTTCACTCTAATAAAGTGCAACGGCCGTCGAAAGCGTTATGCTTACCGCTGACATAAGCACGGCAACAACGCTTGCACTTAAAGAGAACAAGTGCAACGACAGCCGAAAACGTTTCGCTCACCGCTATAGACGAAACCTGCAACAACAACGCTTGCACTATGGAGAGCGCAAGCGTCGCGACCGCCGAAAACGTTTCGCACACGAAGAGAGCGTAAGCGCTCCAAGCAACGAAAACGTTCGCTCGTCGCTTTGGCGGAAATTTACAACAACAATGGTTGCACTTTTTTTTTTCCAGAACGTTTCGATATAGACGAATCAGACAACAACAATGGTTGCTCTATGAAGAGCGCAAGAGCAGCGACCGCCAAAAATGCTTTGTTCGGCGCCTAGCAACAACGGTTTTATCGCACAAGTGAAGAGGCGTGTGCAAAAACCAAAAGAAACCCAACAACAAGGACACCGTTGGTTAGCCACGCATACGAGTGAATAGAACAACCCTAGAGAGAGGATAAGGGACACGAACGTACACGCCCACACAAAAGGGTAATAATGAGGCTTCAATCAAGCGCGCAGCTTCTATACCAGTCAGTGCGACCGCTGCGTCCAGATCACAGGGTGGCTTGTATAGTACGCGTGATACGCGTAAAGCTCTTGGTATACATACGAGTGTGTACCCAAAATAAAAAAAAAAAGGTTAGGTTAAAAAGGTGAGTGTGCTTGGCCATTGCCAGCTATTTTGTCTATCGGGGCTATTTAAAGACACGCGATCCACACTCCCTGGTCATGGGCTTAATGTGGTATACATCTGGGGCCAAAGGCCACCGGCATACGGCACTGCTGCGAACAGAGCGACGTCGACGATACCCCAGCGATCTGGACGATACCGACCCAGAGTGGGTGCAGAGGCTCTTCCCGGAGCTGCCGCCGACCCCCGCTCGAGACGAATCCGCAGTGCGATTCGCAGGGCTGTGACCACTCGCGGACTGAGTTGATTCAGTCGAACGGGTACCGGCGGAGTTCGACGGCGAGATCAACGCCGATGTCGACGAAGGGGAACATGACGAGTCATCGGGTGAGGACGACGACACCATGGCCACCACTGCTTCTAAGTCCATCCTTCTCAACAGAAGCGTCACCGTGAACAGTGGAAGTTTTCCACTACCGAAGAAAGGGGGGAGTGTGAGGAGCCATATAGCGATGGCAAATAAATATATAGGTTTATATATTTATGTGTGCTATATGCGCCCCTCACAGTAACGGCACATCAGACCGACGTCGGGCCCTGATTGCAGGTGCGGCGAATTCGCTCTCTTTCGTCCTCTCCCTTTCGTATGCAGGTTGTCAGCCATATGAGCTTGTCTGACACACATGTCCGCTAGGACATGTGCCGTTATGGTGTGAGGAGTATTGCGGGTGCAATATCTCCATCCATACTCACACTAGCGGCAGACATAGGCTGGCGCCAGCAAATGGCAGTGGAAAGTTACCAGAAATCACGCCACCGAGGCGTTCGCGTGATTTCCGGTACAGTCCCGACAAAAGGCTGCGAGCGGGCCTATAAAAAGAGCGCCGCAACACACAGCGTGAGTCCAGTCAAAACCCATACGAGAAGGGGAAACGCTGTCAGAACGGTCTGAGAATAAGTGAGTCAAAAACCCATACGAGAAGGGGTAACGCTGTCAGAACGGTGTGAGAATAAGTGAATCAGAACATATACCAAGTGAACAACACCAGTGGCAGTGGAACAAGCAGAACAATATATCGTCAAGGAGTCCCTCGACGCAGCCAAAGAACAATAAAATAACACCAGTCCAGGACACTGAGGTCCTTGAAGTGAGTGGACGAGAGTGATCCTTGCTACGTTTGAGTCTAGAACAGGCTCTCCCGAACAGGAACACTTTCAAAACTGACTTAAAGCCTCAGTGAACTGCCCCAAAATATAATAAGCAGAAATAATAAGTGATATTATATATCTATTGGTGATTAAATAAAAGAAACCATATTAATATAATACATATAAAGGTGTCGTTAATTATCGCTTCGCAACCAATTACAAATTCGTTGCACGAACCCACAGCTCGACTGAGCTTTAGCCCGGCAAAGCAAACGGGTTCGTTACACGGTGCCTGCTCTGTACTCTGGGGAAGGGTGGATTAAATTTTAAAAAAAAATTTTAATGCCGGTAGTTATTTGGGTATTATTTATGTTTTTCCGCACTGCGTGAATGCTTTTTTTTGTTATTGGGGTTATTGTTCACTTATCATTTAATATTGTGTGCTGAGTTACTTAAGATTATTTACTTAAGGTATTAGTATTTAAGTATTTATTTATTTGCTTCTTAATTAATTATAACGACAAAAAAATTATTCCCAAAAAAAAATTGATTCAAAAAAAAATTAATTCACAATTTAAATTGATTAGCGAGAAAAAAAATTAATTCACAAAAAAAATTTAGATTATAAACTATAAAATGTATTCTTGGGTTTTTCTTTGTTGTTTGTTTGTGATTCAGCGGTGACTGTACTGCTCCTCCCGCCGTCCTCTTGCTCCAGATTGGTTAACTATGTGTAGCTTATCTATGGCATACTGGGCCATAGGTGGGATTAAAGTGTCGATTCACCACAAAAAAAAATTTAATTTTCATTTCTTCCCAAAAAAAATATTTTTTTTTTTTTTTCAAAAAAAATTTTTACGTAGGGTTTTTCTTTTCTTCACCGGGAAAATTCCCCCTCTGTTCATTTGGAAGAAACTTCGGTTAAACCCAATTTTTTTTTTCACCGTCACGTGTTCATTTTAGTTTTCTTTTTATTAGTTTTTTTTCTACCTCCACGAGGTGAAAGAAAAGAGAAAAACAAAAATGAGAAAAAAAATGTTGATGTCCGAACCGTGTACCTCCAAAGGCAGTATTCCACTCGTCACGTGTTATTTTTAGTTTTTTTATTAATTTTTTCCAACCTCCACGAGGTGAGAGGAAAATAAACGCAAACAAATTTTGGCGTCCGAACCGATCGCCTTCAAAATCTTCAGAATCTTTTATCAGCCAAGCCTGTGAGAGGCTCAACGATGTAATAATTTACCCTCTAGGGGTCGTCGGCAAAAGCTCGGCAAAATCCAAACCCGTGGCCTAGTTTTAGGCATAATATTTAATTGGCAAGCGCACTACATTTTCCCCCCACTAACATCACGCTTGGGGTGGAACACAACGAGCGGGATTCACGCTTGCAGATAAAAGAGTCATTGCTTTATATCTTTCGCATGAAATTTGCCAATAAGTCTGCCTTGAGATTCTTCCAACTCGTAGTAACAATTACAAAATTTCCCACGAATTCGGGCTTTGACGAAGCTTGGGGCTAGCTTAGAACTGTAACCCTTCGCAAAGTTGCTTTGCTGAAAGTTGCGCCTATAAACCTCTTGACCAACTTTAAATGACACTTCTCTGGCTCGCAAGTTGTATGCTTTTTCGTTTCGTGCGTGCTGAGTTTGCATGGTATCTTTTGCCTTACTACGCAGGAGATCAAAAGAGTCTTCTCGACTAAATTGTAGACTGCGATCATCTAACATGCCCAGAGTTCGCAATAATTTGTAGCTATTGGCGTTTGTGTCCATATGTTGGCCAAATGCCAATTTGTAAGGGCTTGAGTTTATTGCTAAATGAAAGCTTGACCGAAGAGCACAACTTATGAAACTTAATTTATCATCCCAGTTATGCTGGTTTGGATCAACATTGATGGCTGAGAGGACGGACCGGATGACTCTCTCTGACGCATTAGCCTGTGGAGAATAAAATGCTGTATAGGTACGGAAAATTTTGAATTTGCCTAGCAAGGAGTTGAACGTTTTAGACTTAAACTGAACTCCGTTGTCAGGCACTATGGTTTCGGGTATTCCGAAGCAGTAGAAGAGTTCTGCTTCCAGATACTGTCTGACAGCTTCCGCGGTACATTTTCGGACGGGCTTTAAAAATGGAAATTTCGACATATGATCCAGTACTAAGTGTTGTCTGAAGAACTAGTGGGATGGTTCGGATGGGGCTGAGCTGATTGCACCAGGCGGGTCGCAGGTTGCGGATAGCGGACGGCCTCCCTTTAAGCAGGTTAGCTGCGAATAGCGTGGCAAGTGTGCCCGTGGATAAGCAGTTCCGGACAACGGGACCGGGACGGTTATTATTAACCGTACCGACAGGGCGCTTGTGTTGCCGCCTCTTAAAACATAGCTTCACAGAACTCCCCAATCCCCCAATACTACTACCAACCCCACACATCTCACTCCAGGCCGGACTAAGGTGTCAATCGAACCGTGCCGAGAGTCAACTTGGGTGGGGGCCCGGACTATCAAATAGGCCAGTTCTTAACGGTGAGCTCAGGCAGATGGCGACCGTTCTAATCAGCCTTACCCGTGTATCGATTTTAATATAAAAATCCCGCAGGATCTCCCTGCAAACGAAGTCGCAAGACTGATGGAGGACCGAGCCTCAGTCCAACATTAAGGAGGGTGCCCTCTGCACAGCAGGGCACTTGCCCTGAGAGAAGAAGGTGGGGTCGGATCACCTCGACCACCAACCAAACAGCGAGAGCTGGTGGACAAGCGGCATATAGGCCGAAAAAGAAGGGGGACTTTCTCCCACAGAGGGTCCAAACTGGAGGGCTGGACGACCCGAACCAGAAATATCTGTGGTTCACGGGTCAAATGGTACCTGAGGTACCTCCGGCAAGGGATGGCCCCAGATGACGCCCTCAAAAAGGCTAAAGAGCTGAGGGACACAGCGAGTGCGGCACCAGCCCCCAAAAGAACCAGCAGTGCTCTGATACCGCCGACGGCCACCCCCAAAAAGGTGGTGGGCCCCGCATTTCATATGCGGCTGCAGCCAAGAAAGTGATGTTGGCGGTATTAGCTGTGGACTACCCCCAGGTAATGCTCAACTACAAAGACTTATCTACACTGGAGGAGGTCATCATAGATGACCTCATTGTAGAATATGGGGGCGCTCGGGACACCGCGATTTCACTCGCGGGCATTCATTTCAGAATCGGCTATCTTCTTATCGAATGCTCCAATGAAGGCTCAACCAAATGGCTGGGAGACAAGGCACCACGGCTGCGGTCGTGGAAGGGAGTGCACCTAGAACGCAAGGTGGGAGACGAGATACCGTCGCCCCACTGCATTACAATATTCTGTCCGAGAAGTAAAGACCGGTCCAATGAGTCCCTGTTGCCACGCCCGCCCCAACACAGGAGAAGGACGAGAAGGTGCACCCATCGGACGGATCGAGTAATCATCAGTCAGTCATCATCGATCTGTCGGAAGATCTGGCAGAAGATGAGGTCTTGGCGTACATGACGCTCGGACCCGATGAACTGGGTGAAGTAGAAGACGGGGACGCAATAATGTCCTCGCAAGAACTAAAAGAGGAGTTAGGAGAGGAGGAAGTAGCTGACGTCACTGACGGGCAGCGGTGACGGGTGCAGCTCCGGGCCCCAGCCACCATTCAAGCAGGAGCCCCTCCACTAGTAGATGACGGGAGTCATCACAACGGGCCTGGCCCAGGTAAACATCCACCGCGCCAAGGCAGCCTCGGCTGTCTTAGCGAGGATGTTTATCAAACGACATCTTGGGATAGCCCTTGTGCAGGAGCCATGGGTGAACAATGGCATTAAAGGCCTGTTCACGGCAAGCTTAAAGGTAATATGGGATCAAAGTCACCCAACACCCATAGCGAACGTTCCTTACAGTATGGTAAGAAAAGAAATTAACTTTATTATCTTTTCAGAATTCATAACGAGGGACTGCGTTCCCATAGCCGTACAGGACAAGGGAAATGCAACCCCCCTGGTAATAGTATCGGCCTACTTCGCAGGAGACTGAGCCTGCCCACCACCGGAAATAACGAAGCTGGTGGAACATTGCCGAAAAGAAAAGATGCCGATAATCATCGGATGCGATGCTAATGCGCACCACACCATATAGGGCAGCAGCGACATCAACACGAGAGGTGAGTGCCTCACAGATTTTTTATTTAAATATAATCTAGAACTTGCCAATGTCGGATCTATACCGACATTCGTAACCAGAATTAGGGAGGAGGTGCTAGACATCACCCTCATCAGTAGGTCCCTTCAGCCGCACATTGAGGACTGGCATGTATCTCAGGAAGAATCTTTGTCTGACCATAGAATCATTCTCGTCCGAGTAGAATTGAATACAGGGAGTAGTGTACCCTGTCGCAACGCCAGGAAGACAAACTGGGAAGGGTTTAGGTCAACTCTAGAACTTAACCCCAGTAGTATACTAAACTTACCCAGAAGTCCACTTGAATTAGAGTGGGCTGTAGAAAATCTCAACAAAAGCATAATTAATGCTTTTGAGGAGAATTGTCCGGTAGGGAAGAAGTTCAAAGAAACAGACGCCCCTTGCTGGAATGAAAGCCTGGAAAGGCTGCGCCTCACCACACGTCACCTCTTCAACAAAGCGAAGAGGGACGGTACATGGGAAAGTTATCGCGAGAGCCTGACCTCCTCCTATAACAAGGAAATCAGGAAGGCCAAGCGAGCTAATTATAGAAACTGCGAAAGCATAGGAAGTACCAGCGAAAATGCCACGCTCCATAGAGTGCTACCTAAGCGGACGCCTGACGCAAACGTAGCATTGAAACGAAGGGATAACTCCTTCACAAGCAACAATGAACAAAAACTGAAACTGTTCTTCGAGACGCACTTCCCAGGCACGCATACCGCTGCAGGATAGTGTTACTGAAATGACAGGTAACAGAGGTAGACCATCTGCTGACGAATGGGCATGTGCCAAGTCAACGGTCACTCCGGAGAGACTAGAATGGGCAATTGGAACTTTCCAGCCCTTCAAATCTCCTGGACTGGACGGAATATCGCCAGCTTTCCTCCAGCAAGGACGGGAAATACTCCTCTCCCCTGTTAGGAAAGTACTCATTAGTAGCCTAGCCCTCGGATATATACCGAGAGCATGGGGTAGAGCTAGGGTGGTCTTCATCCCCTAGGCAGGGAAGAAAGACATCACCAACCGAAAGTCCTTCAGACCCATCAGCTTGACATCGTTTTTATTGAAAACGTTGGAAAAGCTGGTGGACTACAAAATTAGAAGCACTTTGCTAAGGCAAAGTCCGCTGCATCCAACGCAGCATGCATACAGAGCAGGCAGGTCCACGGATACTGCGCTCTACCAATTGTGCCGCACACTAAATGCGGCAATGACCAATAAGGAAGTAGCATTGTGCGCCTTTCTAGGCATAGTAGGCGCCTTTGACAACACATCTCATGATGCGAAATAACGAGCGATTGGTGTGTGGAGGCTGGACTCAGCCTGAACTCCACAAAAACAATCATCGTCCCCTTTACTAGACGATATAAATTGGAGTGGATGAGACAAATAAGGCTATCAGGTAGCCTAGTAGAAATAAGTAAAGAGGTAAAATACCTCGGAGTCACATTTGACAGTAAGCTAAGCTTTGGCACCCATGTAGAAAATACTGTATCAAAGTGCTCCAGGGCGGTTTATACATGTCGCAGCATAGCCGGCAAATCTTGCGGCACATCACCAAAGATAATAAAATGAAAGCAACGCTTCTAAGGATGTCAGCTGAAGGAGTTGGGGTAATCACATCCTAAGCCACCTAGCATATGAACTTCAGCTGATTATGCAACCCAGGGACGAAATGACGGCCGAATATTTATTCGAGCGAAATTTCAACGTTCATATGAGTATCAAAAGGAAATGGACTACGCTGAACGAAGTCCACCCCATGAAACCGCACACCATAAATTGGTACACCGACGGATCACTAACCACAAAGGAAACAGGCCTTGGAGTGGTGGGTCCTCGGGTATCATACCATGAGCCCCTTGGGAAGCACACTAGCATATTTCAAGCAGAGGTGTGTGTGATAGGGTGATGTGCGGAGTTTAACCTGAAACGACACTATCGGAATGCGGATATATCCATCCTCTCCGATAGTCAAACAGCAATAAATGCTCTAAATGGGATGAAAATAACATCTAAAGTAGTCACATAATAGGCTCACCTTAAGATGGGATCCGGGTCCCAAGGACACAGCTGGAAATGAAGAGGCCGATAAGCAAGCAAGAATGGGGGCAGAGAGACCCATGATAGGCCCTGAACCGTATTGCGGTATAGGCAGACACACAATACGGCTACAAATCAGGGATGAAGAAAGACTGATGCGGGAACGGAGCTGGGCAGAGACACCAGGACTCCGGCAAGCCAGAAGTCTCCTAGGAGGCTTTAATCAATAGCGATTTAAGCAAATAATATCCATGGGGAAGAATAGACTCAGAATACTCTCAGGTCTATTGACAGGACACTGTAGACTGAGAAGTCACCTAACCAAATTAGGTATTTACAGCAGCAACATATGCAGGTTTTGCGGATACGAGGAGGAATCCTCGACGCACAGAATGTGTCGCCTTAACCAGGAAAAGAGGCAGCCTCCAAGGGCAGCATATCATGAGGCTTCAACCAACAAAGATTCTAGCATTCGTGCAGGAATTGGGATTGATGGAAGAGCTGTAGGCTCAGTAAGGGGGCACAATAGACCTTATAGGTCGCAGTGTTAACTTTCCCCAATTATAATAATATATGATGGAACTCTGCTTAACCTAACTCGTTTATGTTTTGAAATTTCAAGAAATATGGGAAAAGAAACAAAAAGAAATGTAATCCAGTATAGACAAGTATTACAAATAAAAGCGACACAGTAAAGTGTCTAATATAAATAAAGAAAATTAATTCTTTAGTTACATTTCTGCTTTTGAAGAATATACACAACATTATGGGTCTAATTTCGAATTTTGGAATTAAAACAAATGATGATTTCCTCAAGGAGATTAAGGATGTTATTTTTCCTGAGCACTGTTGGAGGAATACCGAGAATATTTCTTAGAGTATGAAAACTATCGCCTTATTAAATCAAAATCCTCGAATGATGCAATAGAAGGAGCTGATGCATGTGCTTGTTACTACTTTGTATCATATAAAAGAAAACTGGATCGTCTTATATTTCAATTCACTAACCTAAAAAAGAGTGTCGGAGGCAGCACCAGCCAACAACTAATTAATCCAAACATCGATTAAAAATATAACGTAACTTTGTAACGTAATTTGCATGCCCATACCTGGGTTTTGTCTTGCCCTTGTCTTTGCCTTGCACATGCAAGTTTATCGATAAACTCTCGCTTTATCACTCGTCGGTTGCGCATTGGCAAAAGAGACGCGCATCGTCCGACAAATTAAATAAATTAAACACACAAAATTGATAAACTGAAACAAAATATTATAACATGCAAATTGAATAAACGCATACATAAGAAAACTTAAGCATACTAAATACAAGAAGTTAAAATAAATCACACCACAAAACAAAATAACCCAATTCGCAAATATTTGACCGCAAAAAAGCACCTCCACAACACATTCGGTGACCCCGACGTGATTTTTTATTTTTCTTTCTTTCATGGTGTTGTGTCGTTGGCAAAGTGCAAGTGAAAGATTATAAACTATTGTGTTAATAATGATTCTAAGCGTCGTCTGCATAATTCGATGTAAAGACCAACAAACGCGCTCGCGCACACACACACATTCTCACATGTTCGCTCTCGTTTTCATTTCGCGCGTTTACTCTTTTTTTTGTCTCCATTTGCCCCCTCACATTCTTGCATTCTTGCGTTGCGCTGTGCAAAAACTTTCGTTAACGCAGCGGTCATTCAGCGATGAACTTGTGCTTGCCGTTAATCTCGTCCAGTGAACTTTTACTTGCCGCTAATCTCGCCTGTATTTCGCTTATCCGTTGTTTTGTAAACAACATACATTTAAACCTACGTGCATATTCGGCAGTGATAATCGCGTGAGTCAGTCGTGACTAGAAATTGAAATGGCTGAGAACGATTCGAACTCAAATGCGGCTCCTCACTCTGACTTGGACTTTTACAAAGCAAAAGCAGAATCAGTAGCTCGGCAACTCAATGCATTAAATGCGTTTTTATCTGCTGAGCAGCAGCGAAATCCGCTCTAGCTTTGATGCTGCACAATCCAAATTGGAGCAGCTTAATCTTATGGAGCTGGCCACGGACGCAAGGCCGCAATTTGACCAACTCAGCTGCGAGGCGACATCCAAGTTTTCTCGTGAACTCATCAATGTGCGCAAGGCTTCGATTCTCCATTCTACAGCAATGCGGAGTAACCGGAATGAGCTAAATGGTAGCTAAAGAAGCGCAGCACGTCTCTCCAGATTACCACAATTTGAGCTTCCACGTTTCGACGGTGCGTACATCGTGTAATGAACAACGTGAAGCTGGTGTGCGATTAAATCGTGCGGAGTAAGCGCTTGCTTTGGCTGAAGCTCGCCGGCAATTGGGGTGGGATATGGTTAGACAACCGACAAAATAAATTTGCTTCATAGCATTAGTTATTATATTTTATAATTCGCGTACTGTATTTTAACATTTAAATGAAGGTGAGGACAAGCCATGGACGTGAGAAAGAAGAAAGATGAAAGTAAAAGAGGGATCAAATAACTCGAATTATAGGGTCATCCTAGCTACCATGTTGGTGCACTCGCCCACCCTACCATGATTCTGCGGGCCGATACAAAAAGCAGAATCCCTTTGGAAGCCCTACGCCTGCTATCCTATCTCCATCAGGAGTTTCATGTCATCCACACTGTCGGAGGCAGCACCAGCCAACAACTAATTAATCCAAACATCGATTAAAAATATAACGTAACTTTGTAACTTAACTTGCATGCCCATACCTGTGTTTTGTCTTGCGCTCTTTTGTCGTTGCCTTGCACATGCAAGTTCATCTATCACTCACTCTCGTTTTATCGCTCGACGATCGCGCAATGGCAAAGGAGACACGCGCAACATACAATAAATTAAACACAAGTAAACATAAGTAAAACTAAATACATACAGTAAAAACACTGTTAACCAAAAGTGAATAAACACATACAACCCATGAAGGAAAACAATGTAAACTAATCGTTTTTTTGTTCTGGTGCGGTGCTCGCACAATAAGGGCCAGCTGGCAACTGAAAGTTGCCTCCAAAGCCTTTTTTATTTGTTCATACCCATGCGCTTATTACAAATATAATTAAATACAATATTTGTTAAAAACAATTTTTGGTAGGACATGGAGCACTGTTGCAGTGTTGCATATTGGCGTGCAGCTCAGCACAGCTGATTGCTGTCAAAAGTTTAGCAACACTGGCAGATGCTTATAAAATATTTTATGCAAAACTAATATTTTTAAGAAAAGTTTAGTAAAAATAGGTCGCCGTCGCGCAGGAATCACAAAGCAGGAGGCGTGTTGCTCGTACATGCAGCAGGAGTGGGGAAATACAAAAAAAAAAAATGCACATAACGACATTTTGCTTTATTGACGCCAGCCAGATCCAGTTCCATCTGTATCAGCGCGAAACACAGAAGCCAAGCAGTGGACCAGGCGAAGTAATAGCAGCCGCCGAATTTTGAGGCTCAGCGAAGTATCCAGTTCTAGAATTGCCAAGGACAGCAACATGCACAACGACTCATCACCGTGGCGAAATGGGATTAAGCAGCCAACAGTGTGGCGCGCCTATGCAGTGCAGAACAAAAGTGCAGGAATCAAGAGGTACGAGGCGTGCGTCGCACATGCTGCAGGTAAGCAAGTGTGTACATCGACATGGCAGAAGAACAACATATACAAATTTGATTTTGCTTTGTTCACTTCATAGCTGGTGCACACAAGGCCACGCAAATTGTAGAGCCAGTCCAATCCAGATCCAGGAGTAGCAGCGCTGTGCACAAAGGAGGCAAAGCGATGAGTTGCTTCAGTCGCCGAGCGCAGGTCCAAGAAAACAACAGAAACGGCTGCAGTCGCGCAAGCATGGAGCAGGGAACAGCCGTGGATCGGCCAACCAACAGCAGCCATCATTTAGCGAGCAGGATAGGTGCCAGAAATCGCATGTAGTCGCATCAGATCAGGCCGTGCATGCTTCAGGTGAGTGTGTGAGATTCGCATGTTGGAAAGAACAAAATGCTTATAAACATCTTGATTTTCGACTTATTGACATTGCACATAGCAGGGGATCTGCAGTTCAACAGCAATCACCAGCCAAGCAAGGTGTGAAACGTGATGGGCTATGCCGCCTCATGGAGTCGCCGGCCATCAAAAGCCCGCATTTCAGCAATGCAGGATATCACCCATTTAGTGATCAGTTGAGTAGCCAGGAGCGTTGGAGTCATCCTTCTTAGTTGCATCATCAAGTTGTCCCATAGTACAGCTCCAGAGCTGCGAGATGTCACTCTCCCATTCCACATGGGCCAAAGGAGAAGATGGATGATCCAGTGTAACAGCAGAACCAAGTCTGCAGTACTCATCAAAACGGTGTTGTTCAGTTAGTAGGGATTCATCAATGTCATGAATCAACTGGCGCTCAAGTGCAGCAAAGCGCAAGTCCAGAGTTTGATCCTCAGTGAGAGGACGACATAACTCTTCTTGCGTTGGAGGTGGAAGAATTATTCTCTGGATTTGGATTGGCTGGCCCCGGATAAGCGGCTCAAGAGCTTCCCTGGTAATTCTGCCCTTTCTGAATTCTCTTGCATAGTAATTGATATTCCCTTCTCCAAATCTAGCCACTGGTCTGGTGCTCCGCTCCAGCAGCATATGCTGATGTTTGCGTTCCAAGGCGAGTTTCTCTGCGCGAGTCCGTTCTTCCTGCTCCAGGCGAAGCAGTGAGGGTAACAACATCTGTTGCTCTATGTGCAGTAGGGGGAGTCTCTGCAACATCAGCTGCTGTTGTAGAGGAGCCACGTGTCGCTCAAGTTGAGCGGAATATCTAGGCCAGAGAAGCCTGACCGGATTGTAAGGAGCCAAGATGAGTTTCTGCGCCTCCTCATTTGGATGGGTGCTGAGCGAGCTTGCCAATCTTGCACACGCATGCTGGAAGAACTCTTCGCAGGACTTTAAATTGTATGATTCACGTATGCTCGCATTTGTTGTGTATCTGCCAGCCTCAGCAATAAATCTAACAATTCTGTTATGTTTGCCATTTAATCTCTGGAATTCGGTGGTTGAAATAACAGATCCCCATACAGGAATGGCATATTGCCAGATAGGCATTACAAGCTGCTTAAGAATAACAATCTTACAGGATTTGTGCAGCTTGCTACGTTTGCCAATAATCCAGTCAAGATTCTTAGTAGCATTACATAATCTGGCCCGCAGATACGATACATGACTTTTTAATGTAAGTCTTCTATCTAAGTTGAGGCCAAGGTATCTGTGAGCAGCTGTGTTTTTGATCTTTTGGCCATTCATTAAAAGCTGAGCCAACCTTTTTGCGTGATCATACTTTCGCCTAGCAAACATGACATGAACAGTCTTCTGTGGGTTTGCCGTTAAGCATCAATTTCTAGCCCACTCACTGAAATGCTTCAGATATATTTTGTTGGCCGAGATGGCATAATAGGGATTATCTGCAGTGCTCATGATTAGAGTGTCATCGGCATAGGTCGACACAAGCGTGTTACTGTAACTGGGATCATGTATCGTAAACCCACTCAATCCAGTGGATGGCGGCATTGGCATGTATGAAGCATATATGGAATACAAAATCGGACCCAAGATATAATAGATGTTATGTGATTTTGTAATATGTTAAATCCAGTTATATGTGTTGCAAATGTAGCCATAAAGCAAATGTAACAATCTGGCAACGCTGCCAATGTAATATGGTGATCGGGCAACGCCGATCGTTGGTCAAGATGTATTTCATCATGGCATGAAATGACACTCTGTTTTAGACCGCCAAATAAGTCACGTCGCTATCAAAATATATATCAAACATACAGGCATCGTCTTTCTTATTAACTTAACGCTGAAGTAAGGAAATTACAACAGGTTATGGGCCCAGTGATAAGTTAATAAGAAGACGTGGATAATAAATTGCGAAGCTGTGAAAAATGGCAGGCGCAATTATTAAGATTGAGCCATTGTGTGCGGAGAACTACGACACTTGGAAACTGCTGATGCGTGCCATATTAGTGAAAAATGATCTATGGCACTATGTAGATGGAACCAAGATTTGCCCGGAAAATGCGGATCGAGCTGCGTGGAAAACAAACGACGAGAAGGCGCGCCCGGACATATTGTTGTCGATTAGCCCATCGGAGTTGGCTATAATCGAAGATTGTAATTCGGCGAATGAATACTGGTTGAAATTGCAGGAGACATTTCAATCAAAGGGGCCAGTGCGAAAAGCAATCCAGCTAAAACGAGTAACCGTATCGCGAATGAAAGAAGGCGCTTGTATGCGCCAACATGTGAATGATTATTTCGACGCAGTGAAAAAATTGAATTGTTTCAGCTGCGGTAAGACTGGACATTTGGCGCGAAATTGTCAAATGAACACAAAGAAGAAGAGTGAACAGAAAATGAACTGCAAAAATGAACTGAACATGAAGTGCAAAACAAATGAACAGAACAGTGCAGGTACAGCAGAAAACGATGAGCTTTCGCTAAACGCGTTAGAGATGGCCTTTTCTGCCGATGAAAAAAATGGTTTGTGGTGCCTCGATAGTGGTTGTACGGCACATATGAGTTCATATAAGAATATTTTCACCGATATCGA
>JAWNLT010000133.1:0-24516 GCA_035042145.1 Drosophila kokeensis
TTTTTTTTTTAATGTGACAATATAATTTTATTTAATATTAATCAACCTACTAAAAGGTTATAAAATATTGTTTTCAACAAGGAATAAATAATAACATGGAATTTAAATATTAAATAACGTAAACATATAACTGGATTTAACATATTACATATTACAATATCACATCAATAATACGATCAGATTAACAATTAGCGGCCAGCAGTCCAGAGGTCGCTGGTGTGGAGGCGCTGTAAGCGTCGACGGGTTGTATTCGACCCTAGTGAGCAGGCCAATGGGTTGACATGGTTATGCAACCGGTCATTGTAACGACTTGTATGTCGGTTTATTTGACTAAAGACTGACGGTACACGGAAGTCATTGTGCAGCGTAATATTGCTCACATAGGGTGGAGCACCAGAGATGTCTCTTAGCACCTTGTTCTGCAAGACTTGAATTTGATTAATCCACGATTTTGCTGCTGTGCCCCAAAATGGAATCCCATATGTCCATGTGGGCACGATGATGCTCCTGTACACCAGCAGCTTGTTGCTCAAGCTGAGTTTGCTGGATGGCTTCAGCAACCAGTTGAGTTTCGCCCTTTTGGATCTACACGCTGCTGCCTGTTTCTTTCTTTCTAATGTACTTTTGTGAGGTTAATACGAATAATAAATATATCAAATATTTACAGGAAATGTAAATTGTCACAAATCAGAAATATTGACAATTTGTAGCCACTATGTTAAATATATATATATTGTGATATTTGTATAAATATTTAATTTCTTTTCAGACTGATCTACAGGGTATTTAGCATAGCACACAAGAATACTTCGATTTTCAAGGAACATTCCCAAAGCGCCTGGGGTATTAATTAAAATTTGGCTAAAATGCTACAGTTCTTTTTCAAGCATTAATCCATTAAATTTTCATCGCAGATTTAAGTACAACTACATAAAAATGTGCTGCAAGTCGTAGAAGTTGCCCCAACGTCTGTGGTGTGTCCTATAAGTCACTCATTATGTCCGCTTTTGGGTCTTTTGGTTTATCATGTTCGTGGTTGACATTCGGCGCAGACGTAAATGAAGCAATTTTCTTGACATTCAAAACGTGCAACGTGCAACAGTTGCAACCGAATGGGAGCAACTGTTGCTGCTGCGACTGCAGTTAATTTTCGTATATTTAATTCAACTTAAATTATTGTAAAGCAACTGACGAGACTCGAGATTCGAGGCTGCAGCCCAGCCAAAGACCTGGCCGCGCTTTGATGTGCTCCACTCCATTAGACCGGGCCCGAATCGAGTTCGGGCTCGCAGACGTCAAAGGTAAAGTCAGTGAGGCATCATGGAGCTGTGCTTTGCCGTCCATTTGCAAGGCAAATCAAACGCTTAATGAATTCATTTCAATTAAATATAAGAAAAAAACAAACAAGAAAAAACAACGAACCAAAGCAAAGCAAATCAAATCAAATTCACAACAGCAGCCGTGATAGACGAATGCCAAAGACCCGTCAGACAGTCAGACAATCAGCCAGACAGATAGTCAGCATAGCCTTTAACATTAATAAATAGTTTACTGCAGTTTATATTAGCCTTGTTGTTTTTGCTGTTGTTGCTGTTGCTGCTCTCAACTAAACGACTCGCTGGGGGAGCATATGAGCCAAAGACTTGGCATTTGAATCGAAGTTAGATAGGCAGTAAGCTGCTCTGCTGACTAATTGATAGCGATCTAGAACAGATGCAGTTGACAACCCACAGAATTGAGAATCGAGCATCGAGCATCGATAATCGGGCATAGAGAATAGAGAATGCGACTGTGCATCCGAATCACAATCAGAGACTTTGTGGTATGCCAGACATTTGAAATGTTCTTGCCAATGTTCCTTTGTTCATTTGCTTCATTTGATTAAATCGTGATTAAATCATTGGGAAATCTACTTTTGACTAGTTGGCATGCTAAGCTGAAAAACTCTTTTTTCCTTTTGGATAATCAAAAATGTATATTTGACGCGTTTGTATTATTTGTTGGGTTGGAATTGCGCTAGAATCGCGTGTTCAACTTTGAATGTATTATTCCTCGAATTCTCTTTTTTTTGTGGTCGGATTTTTGTAGATATTAAATTTATTTATGATTATTTACAGCGAGTTTAAAGTGACGCATCTTCCGCTAGCCTTGAATAATGCTCAGTGCTACTTAAGAGCTGAAGTTTGGAGTTCAATCAACCCACTTTCTTGGCATCAAGACACTTATTGCCCCCCTTGCAATAAACATTTTATTTTTTTGTAGTTTCTGCTTTGGGTTTGGATAGCTGGATAGCTGATAAGCCTTAAGCTGCTTAATCGATGACCAGAGAGTTGTCAAAAAATAATTCACAAGCCGCCTCAAAAGGTAAATACGAAGACAGCTTGGCGTATACGTAATGTTATCAGCTGTGCAAATCTACCCTGTGGGATCGTCGTCGTCGTCGTCGTCGTTGTCGCTATCTCTTCCTCTCCTCACCTTACCCTCACTTGGAAATGCAGACAACGGAACCTGCCCCAGCAGCAGCAGAGCGCCAAATCAGCGTTCGGGGCCCTTTACATGAGAAATATTTTAGCGGTCGATGCAAAAATGGTAGCAATGGTAGCGTTCCCTTATCAGCAGCCACTGACGTATGCAGTCCAAAAAAGCCAAAAAAAAAAGAAAACCAACACAAAAAAGCAGCAAGCAACTACAAAAAAAAGGTTAAAATAAAGAAAGAACAGCAAACTCAGATAACGTCACAATGAAGACAGCAGAACGCGCCGCAGTTGAAAAATCGCAGAGGATTCCGTAGCAACAACACGAAAACGACGACGACGCATCAAGATAAATGAACGTGCGCCCTGCTTTAATACACTGAGAGAAAAAAATGTAGTGAACTCTAGAGGATTAAAAACTAACTCCTTATATCAGTTTCGGAATTAGTTCAAATAAGGGAATCCTGTTTGGCTTCAGGTGCCACTAAGTAAGGCGAAAGGGATCCGATAAAGTTTAAGATTTTTTATCATACATTTCGGTATTCAGTTTAGTTACTGTTCCATACTATATAGTTTCTTGATATTTATTTATTTTGGTTTCTGTTTCCAATTTCAATCAGTAAAGTTGTGTTCCGCATCCGGATTGAAAACAAATGCTCAAATGCTCTCAATTGTATCATAATTTAGCAAAACTATTTTCTTTCAGTGTTGTTATTGTTTTTCTTATTGACTTCTTGATGTTGCGGCTGCTGCTGTTGCCCGTTTGGTGTGTTCGCCAACCGAAAATCAGAGTTATAATAATGCATAAGTAATTTGCAGCAGCAGCAAATCGAACAAAGCCGTCAGCAGAACTACAACAAGTGGAGAGGAGCAGCCCATGCCAGCTTCCAGACAGGCTAAGACCTACTTGACAACAGTTAATCAAAGGCCCCAAATACCGATTGGCAAGCCACAAACAAAAAAAAACCCAACCGAACCGAACCCAGCCCATCAGCTTGCCATAAAGAAGCTATCGCCTCTTTAGGCAGTTATTTATTAACTGAAAATCATATTATCGGCATATCGCTTACGGCTTTCGAATTGACTTAACTTGATGCTGCTGCTGCTGCTTTTTTCTTAACTGCACAATTTTCAGTTGATGAGTTCATATGAGTACCCTACGTTGTGACCAACTTGACTGGGCTTACTTATATATAAAGTCGGCTGTAAGACTGAAACAAATTCAGTTTCCGTTTCTAATAAATATATTGCAGTTTATTTCCAATTTATTTTTTGTATTCTTGGTATTATTGATAACTAATTGGTAACGGTTGTGGTTAATACCAATACAATATAAAATTATTTAAAAAAAAGAAGAATTTTCATTAATAAAATGCGAGTTAATCCTTAAATTGATCCACCCTGTAGCTCAGCAAACGAACCCAACTAGCCGCACTTGTATCTGGGCCTGGCCATTTAAGTTGAGCTGCATCGACGAAAAAAAAAACGGCAGCACAATGGCTTAACCTGGCCAAGTGCGCAACCAAGAACCAAAACTAGCGATGCAGCATAGGGCCAGGGATAAACAATGCCGCGGCAAGTTAAGACAAATGCCTGGAACGTTGCAGGCAGGCGGCCAACCATTGTGAACTAGATTCGCCACAAGTAAACAAACAACAAAAACAAAAAAAAAAATAAAATCAGGAAGTGTATTATATAATTTTATAGATACTAAACTCAACTTTGACACAAATCGACTGAGTGCGGTCTGTAAACATGACATTTGCTGTACACGAGCGGGCTGCTGGAGCCACAGCTAGCATGTGGTGTGTGTGTGTGCTGCTGAGAGTCGCCTCGTTTAGGCCAACAGGGAAGCAGCTAACAGCGGCTAACAGCAGCCGGCAGCATCTTTTGACGCTGTGCACTGTGCGATGCTTATCGCAAAACGTTCAATTATTTTATTTGGTGCAGATGTGGCAGGCGATAAAAGTGCCTGATAGCAAACGGCAGCAGCAGCAGCAGCAGCAGCAGCAGCAGCAGCAGCAACAGCAGCAGCTTATAGCCAACAATGCAACGGGCCAAGTTAATGCTGCACACAATACAAATACGGCCAAAGAGTGCCACAGTATGTTTGCCCTACTCTTCTCTGCTCTTTTACTTTGTATATATGAGATTCAATTAAAATCAGCTAAAGTAAGAAAAAAAAAAGCTGCACAGCAGCAGCGGAAAAAAAGCCAAACCAAATAATTGACACAAGAAAGCAATGCCGCAAATTTGCAGCCAAGAGTGCCACCGAACCAACAAAAAAAAAATTAAGAAAAACTACAAAAACCATACAGCAAAATCATAACTACAACAAAAATTGAAAATAATGTCGTGCTATAAATGTTTATAGTGTTGTTGACCGGGCTCAAAAGGTACTCTTAGCGTGCTCTTAGCGCAGCGGGGCTGCCGATTGAGAATGTTCACAAGCCATTAAGTCAATGCTTGTATTGAGTTGTAGATATGAAGTACAGCAGAAAATATTATTGATTTTAAATTTAATTAAATTAAACTTACCATTACGATACTTCTTCTTTTTTTGTCTAGAATATTTTACATATTTCTTGAAACTCACTTAAGATAAGTTTTCTAACAAAAATAGAGAGCGAAAATTAAGTCAATGCTTGTAATAATTTGTATAAATTCAGTTATGTACAAAATTTAATTCAATTTAATAAAATTAAACTACACATTCTTACACATTCTCTTGAAAAAAGTAAGAACCATTTAGAAGTATCTTAAATCAAAAATAAAGATTCAAAATTAAATAAATAATTCAACAAGTGAACTTTTACAAGAAATGATTCTGCAATTATGGCCTTAAGAGCACAGAGCTATTGAATCTGTTCGACATAGAAGAACCCTGTGAATAGCAAAAAAGAGTGTAGTACAAGCTGCACTTAGTTAGTGATAGTGAGTGCACACAGTACAGTGGGCGAGAAATGTTGCTGCACAAGCGCAGCTGCGCTGCAATTAAGGCAAACCAAAGTCCAAAGTCTGGCAACGGAAATTGTGGACGACATTGGTTACTCCCTCAACCTTTCAGTCTAACAATCTGTTGGCCTATTGTTTGTTGTTCTTGCAATTAAAAATTATTGTATTTTTTGGGCGGGTTTTAGGGGTGGTCAAGGGTTGAGTTGGTCTATTGATCGTGTGGCAAGACTGGCGCGCATTCAGCAACTGAAAGTTGGGCAAACGGAAACGGAAAGTGTGCCATCATGCGAGTGAGCAAGCGATCGGATGTGGATGTGGACTCAATGCAGCTGCAGCAGCATTCAGCATGCCACATAAGCATCAGCATCAGCATCAGCATCAGCATCAGCATAAGCATTAAGAGAGCAACTGCATCTGCTGCTGCTTGATTTAGTTATCTGCCATTGGCTTTGGCACTGCGAAAACCGCACTTTGCGGCAAGAACTTTACGTTGTCGAGCTGCTAGCAAAGTTGAAGTTGCTTTATACAGTTGCTGCCACAATAAAACAGACTAACGCCAAAGACCACAAAAAGTTATGTGACCCTCTCTATACAAATTCGAAGTTGCAATGGTTTTTGGGTTTTTCCTGTTTTTTTGTTTTTCTTTTTTTTGTCGTGTTGTTAAAAGTTTTAACGCGTAACGCCCGCTCCGCTCCGGTAACGTTTTCAGCAAATCAAATCAAAATCGCAATCAAATGCAAATTGGTATTAGATTAGTTTGTTTGTCGTCGACGCGACTGCAGCGCCGTCAGGTGGCATCAACTTCAAATTAGACACTTGAATAGGGGAGACTGACTGACAGGCAAATGGAGAGACAGACAGTCCCTGAATTATTCTGCTCTCGGGCAATATTAGCAGCTGCTGGGAAAGTGACAGTTTTTTACCCCAAACAAAAAAAAATAGGAAGCTGAATTAAATTTGCGTTCGTCCTTGCAACGTTCCAAATAAAGATGAAATGTTTTTTTTTTCGTTGTGACAATCGAAAATGTAATGCCCTACAGTAGGGATAAAAGTTAACATCGACTATGCGCATAATCTTCCAGCATCATATAATTTTATATACATATATATATACATGTATATATGAATTTATATATATAATCAAACTTGTTAAAGGCTAGCCTGAGAAAAGATTAATCGCTAACTTCTCTACATTATCTCAGTTCAGGCAAATTTCTTTTGACTGCTGATGATGCTGCTCAAGAACATAAATGGATAATGGGATCTCCATGCGTTACACACTCCACTACATAACAATAATACCCTCGAGAGCTGTGCTTTCAGTTGTTTATCAATGGGGGAACAAGTCGGCTTATGTTGAGCGTGCCTGATGCGAGTATATAGCATTTGTAGTTAACTTTCTAAAGAACAATTTAAAACAATTTCCAATCGAAGTTCTTGTTGGAATTCTGTGAAACAAAATCACACGTGGATTAGGGTCAAAACTTTGTACATCCTTAACTTTGTCAGAACTAAACCGATTTAAAAAAAAATAGCCTTGCATTTCTTAATCCGGTTTGACCTCTAGCATAATGCAGCAAAAACTTCTACATGCAAATTTTCCTATGTTAGAAAGAATGCAAGACCGACAAAGTACAGGTTGTGGAAAGTTTTCACATTTCCTTTTTGGGAGCAAAGTTTCGAGCCAGAATCCATAGTTCAAGCCATGATTATGAATTCCACACTAAAATAGTGTTTTCATCTTTAACTCTTAACCAATTTTTGGCAGTGTAAAAAGTGTATGTTGCACTCAAAGTAGGAGTTCTACAATTCCAATGCATATTCAAGGTTGTGGGCAAGCCACAGAATTTTAAGCTTAAATGACCAAAGGATTGTAATTTCTTGAAATGAAATTCTCAACCAAAATTTAAACAATTCTCGATAAAGATTTAAAATAAATTATTTTCCTTTTCTTTGAAGTGTGCGATGTATTTAATTTTTGCTTTGTGGCCACAGAGTTTAGTTCAAAGTTGAGCACCATAGTTCTTCTGCCTGCACATTTAAGCCACATTTGTGCAGAATGCAGAAAACGTTTGTCAGATGCCAAAATTTTCCTGTGTGTTTTACATTTCAACACACTTCGCTGCACAGAAAAAGGCTCGGGTTCAAAACTGTCATTGACAAAATGGACAAACCGAATGTGTATCTGTCCCACCACATCCCCTTCCCTTAAGGGCTCTGCTCTAAATATTGACTTTGACCATTTTTATTCATGCTTAAGTTTCTCTTTTTCTTTGGCCCCATTGTATTTTGTTCAAAATGTGTCGGCACTATAATTAATATGGAGTATTGTTAGCCACTAATTGTTGCACATTCTGTGCCATGACACTCTCATAAAAATTCAACAAATTGCAACAACAACTGCAATTGTTTTTTGTGGCAGTTGGCATACTGCAATTTATTGCTAAATGCCTTGAAAAAGCATTTGCACAATTTGCATATTTGACAGGCGCCCATCAGTTACAAATTGTTGCATAGTTTTTGCTTATTGTGTCATTTAACCTAAAAGTCTTTTTTGCTCAACATTTTGACATATCCACTGAAAAGCTAAATAATTTTAAAAGTCCGCTGCGCAGATGGGGTTGTTAAGGTTTATGATTTAGTTGTAACACAATCGAATCTTGGTATTAGTAAATAATTATAATAAAGTATAAATGACTTTTTGAGCTGCATTCAAAACTGATAATTTTTGATTTAGATAAATAACAATTGAATTTTAATAAATAAGCTTTTCTTTGTTAGCTATATTAAATACACATTGCATAAAAGTGGAGGCAAATCTGCAATATTAGAGGAAAACATCTAAACCCATTTTCAGAATCTTAATAAATTATCTATAATATTGGAATGTAAAGTAGATCTTGATTTCTAAGCACTATAACTTAATGCCACAAATATTGAAAAGAAAAAATATGGAGTGCTGTAGTTCACTAGCACTTCTTGCTACTTGTTGGCTTATTGAAGCTAAGAGCTGTTGACCAGAGATGCCAGCTAGCTATTTGACCTGAACCTGTGCTGTGCAAATTACTTTCTTTCTCTCTATTTTTCTGTATTTGACAAGTACGATGCTTTTATTGGACAGCATACACTCAGGCACACACTACAATTTATGCAGCTCGATGTGCGATGGCAAATTATGTACACTTCATTTCATGCAGGATACGTCGACGAGGACGACATCGAAGGGAGAAAAAGATGTATGGCAATAGGAAGAAGTAGAAAAACACACACACACACACCCCATATGTTTCACACACACTCAGTTTGTTGTAGTTGCTATAGTTCTTAGATGTATGCACATATATATTGGGTCTGGGGTCAGTTTATTGTTTACCTAAACCGTTAGACGTGCAAATGGTTGTGGGTGGGCGGTGGGGAGTGTGAGTCGTTGTCGGTGAGTAGTAAACTCGACAAATTCGACACAAATGCGAAAATGCGACAAGATTTATGCGAAAGTAATAAATATAAATGTGGTTTTGAGTAGAAAATAGAATTATAGCAATACATGTCCAAAATACACACACACACACACACACTCACACATACACACCGGTGCGTATACGTAATGTGGCTGCTGCTGCTGCTGCTGCTGCAGTAAATCATTGTGGTTGGCCGGACAATTTATTGTAACGCTTTGCCCACACCCTCCCCTCCCCGCCCATTTGTGACCATATGTTGCAGGAGCGTAAATATTATAATAACTTAAGGAACTGCCACATACTTGGGACCGGACCTTGCAGTCTGTCCAGCCAGCCAGCCAGCCAGCCAGCCAGCCAGCCAGCCAGCCAGCCAGCCAGCCAGCCAGCCAGCCAGCCAGCCAGCCAGCCAGTACGTAATCTAAAAATCTGCATTTCTTTTTTGCATGTTCTGCTCTTCTCTTCAATATTTCAATTTTTTTTTGCTAAAATAACTGCACAACACTGGTAACAGCATGCAAAATAAAATATGCATCACTAGCAAAAAAGAGGCTGTTCTAAATTCAAGAGAAATCGAGTTAGAATTGAAACACTTTTGAAGTAGACTCAGTTGTTGATTTTAAATTCAAAGCTATAATAAAATGGGAATAATGAGCACTCGTTACAAGCATTTTAGGACACTTGCAGAGAGTATTACGGGAAGGAAATATTTCCGAATCCATTAAATATTTACAGCACTCGCAGCACTTAAGCAAAAAATTATCAGCATCCAACTAAAATGTAATATATATTTATCATAGGAACTATCGGTTGACTTTAGTAAATTTTTAGCGTTTCTTTCTTGTTGTACTTAGAATAAAGGAACTGCATTCCAAAAAAGTCTTAGGTCTACAAATAACCAGCTTACAAAATGTCATTCTTAAAATAAGTATTTCGCTGAAAGACTTTCAACATTGGAAAACGAGTGCACAAACTACTCGATATTTTTGCAAGTGCGGCAAGAATTCGACCTGCTTTTGTACATTTTTTTAATCTCAATAAGAGTGAGAAAGAGAGAGAGAGAAAGAGAGAGAGAGAGAGAGAGAGCATTGTGCTCGCCCACTTCATTTCGACAATCGGGCAAGCAAACGACTGACTGGCTCCAAAAAATATGCAAAATTAATGCTATTGAACTTGCACTTAACAAATGGCATCGAGCGCCAGCTCAGCGGCCCCACCCACACCACCCAAACCACCCTTCACCCCTCTCGGGCACTCTGTGAATGTAAGCTCCATTTAGACGATGAAATAAGCGTTTGGCGATTCCTTCCAACTCCCCACATCCCTTCAGCAATCCTTTGTGTGTATTTGAATTTTGTATTTTTTTTTTTGGCTGTTTTTCAACACATTTCCAGAGTTACATTTTGTGCATTGCATTTCAATATGCGTTTTTGATATACGTCTGCAAATTGGAAATACCCAAGAATGCAGCTCGTAGAGTCAATGCAGAAAGGAGGGGAGTGTGGAGAAGACGGGGGACTTTAGCTGCAGTTACAGTTGGATCCACAAAGGAAAATACATACTTAAAAATAGCAATCAATTTTGATATGTTGATGATGAACTCAAAGCAAATGCAGCAAGGGATTTGATTCGGTTGCCGAATCATCTTCAGTCATGAATGCAATGCAAATTTCTTTGCAGTGCATAATTATAGATAGATATTTAATTATATTAACACTTTCTGATTGCGTCTTTATGATTTACATTTAATTTGAGGATTTATTAAGCAATTTTGTGTTAATACATGCCATTTAATTCAATTAGCTTACTTTTGTTTACTTTGTTATTATTTGAAGTAACAAGCGTGAGGTTAATTATGGAAAATTCTTGTTTACTCAGCAGATAATTAATTACTCCACACGCCACACAAGAAATCTTCAAAAAGAATAAAACAAATGCAGCTACTATTTTTACTCATCCTCAAGCTGCCAGCTTCCACTGGATGATCTGGGCGCTAATTAAAACCCATATGCGCCAGCTAACAGACAATAATTAGCACACAAACGCGTGCAAACAAACACACAATTAAAAGTGCATAAATATGCAAGAATGTGCATGTCAGCTTTCAACTTGAGCAAAGGTCCCTCCACTACCCCTCTCTCCCACTCTTTGGATATGTGTGCTTGTCTCTGTCTCTCTCCCTTTTTGTGCTTTTTATATGACTTGGGTAAGCAGAGGTATTGACTGTTATATACCCATAGTCGACCAATCAGGTTGTCAAATCAGAAAGCAGCAATTGATATTCAGAACCATTACTTCAATACTTCCGTTAAGAACCACTTACCTATTTTATTATTTATATATTATTATATTTTATATATATTACACAATCATAGCAACAACTTCATAGAAATTCTTTTATTAAATTTCAAACATACATTAAGAATGATTTTAAATCTATATAAGATAAGACTACAATGCAATTCAAAACTAACAAGCAATACATACATACATATATGATTATATCATTTTCTTAAGTTGCTATTTTAGCTAAGAGTTATTATTATTATTATTATTTTTAACATAAATTTTCCACTTTTTTTCGGTTCCTTAATCAAACATAAGGCAAAACTTCAGTTAAAATTTGACATGCTTTTTGTGATAAATAAAATAAAAAATTAAATAAATAGCCACAAATATATAAATATTCCAACAATAAATACCTCTACATATATTATATATATATAATATACTTATGTACGTAATTAAAGCAAGAACCTCCATTTGAATATCCCCTCGAATTCAAATAGTCTTTTTCCTTTTGTCTACTCCTGGTTAGGGTATACAAAACGAAAGGCATTTTAATGTCAGATGACTGCCACACACAAGCTGCCATAAGCTAAACGCTCAACACACACAAACACAGGCACGCACACACGCACTGCGCAAATAAAGTGAAACCATAATTGTTGTACTTGCCAACTCGACTTTGGCTCATTTTTGTCGCTGACTGGGGTTCATTTTGTGTGTTGCACTCAACTCAGCCTCGGCTGGGGCTATAAAATATAAATAATGTCAGTGTGGGTGTGTGTGTGTGTGTAGGGCTAAAGTGTGTTCATAATTTGATGTGCGTATTTGCTAAAACCCATTTAATGTACCAGCTCCCTTTCCCTCTCCCTCTCCCTCTCCATCCCCCTCTTCTTCTCTAGCTCGCACTAATTTCGTTTAATTCACTGGCAACATTTTATACAGCTCAGCAGATTTTGTGGCAGTAGTTTTACGTATAGTTAAAGTCCTTGAGCATGTTTTGGGGGGGGGTTGGTATTATTTTTAATGAAACGATGAGCGCGTTGCTGACTCATAACTGCAAATTGGAGTCAGTTTCAAGTCTATAAAGTCAGGCAACATAACTCTCTCTCCCCCCTCTGGCTTTCTCCACAAGGTTATTTGCATTTTAGGCCGTTAAATGTTTCGTCAGAGGCCACGTGGGCGTAATTAACTACTAAACGATGAATTCCACTAAGAGTTGTTGTTGCTGTTGTTTTTGCTGTTGCTCGTCTGTTTACCAATTGAGCGTTGCTAATCAAAATGTAATTGAAGTTTTATGGCCAAGGCGAGCTGAAATTGCGGCTTAGCCGATGCTATCAAATTCGCCTACGATTATATGCATTTAATAACAGGCGTTTGGCACATGTCCACAGCAGATAAACTGACCACCTGGCTCAAGCAACTTTCTAATAACTATCCCCAAAAACACAAAAGTACTCACTTCAAACCCTAACTACACAGAGAAAAACAAGTTGGAGTGTATTGGCTCGAATAGGAGTTATCCTGAAACTGGGCTTAAAGCATTTTGTTCAATATGAAAATACGTTAAATGCGTATAACAATTCTCCTGTGGATGCTGATGAAGAATATATATACCTTATGGGGTAGAAAATGCTGTCTTCTGCCTATTACATCCATTTAGTAATCTTCATTAATTGAATAATGTTCAACTGTTCCCATTTTTAAAGGGTTCGCTTTATAATGAAATAAAAATAATAATTTCCATAATTGTATAAAAATATTTTCAGATTTAATCATTTTTTTATGTTATTTCAGCGAATAAATTTTGTTAAACGAAATTCAATGATCCGAATTGCTGAGTAGCATGAAAAAAATTAAATGTAAATATGCATTTAAATAAAATCCATGGAATCAACCTACAATTGCAGTTGCACAAACACGCACACACACGCACACACTCGCACGCACGCAACCCTTGCATGGCCTCCCTGCTTGCAAAGATAACCATGGGATTTTTACGCTACTGTACAACGACCAGAAATAACGACTTGGAGTTGGGACCCACCAAAATGAAGACAAATAATATCAATCAACAATATCAACAAACAAAGGAGAGTTGCGAAGCGTTCGCGAGCAGCAGGAGGACGTTGAGATCTCCTGCGGGTGGTGTAGCGCCACCACCGGAGACCAACAGGGAGGAGGGTACTGGCCTGACGAACCAGCGTAGCACAGCGCTATGCGATCTCGGCCAGGAAATCTCCAAGCTGGTGGAGATGTTGGAGGATGGCAAACGGCGCTCCATCCACCAGCCGACGCGCGACTCAATCGAGAGCATCAAGGCGCTCTACGAGCTGGTAGCCATCCAGCTCCACGATGACGGAGCTAAAGCCGTCGTCAGGACGCACATCTCGTCTTCGCAGACGTCTCCCCCCGCTAGACCGGTGGCGGAGGTAAAAAGGAGGACTGCGTCCACGGGTCGATCACACCCCGCACACCTGATAGTAAGCGGAGTAAGGGAGAGGCCGGCCCGGTCGTCGCCGCGGCGAAGTCGGCGAAGTCGTGAGCAGCGAGAGGAGGTTCAAAAAAGCGTGTCGATACTTCGGGAGAGCGAGGAACTTAGCCGCATGGCCACGGAAAGAGAAAAAGAAAAAGAAAAATTAATACATGGTGTAAATCGTCCGATATAAATGGACAGTGTCGTGTCATTTTGTCGGCAAAGATCGCGTTCTATACGCGGGTCATTAAGTTTCGCGCCAGTGGTTGGACGCTTTTTTTTTAATAAAAAGCGAATTTTTATCAATTGGAACACGTGTGAAAAATTTACCCCACCCCTTGCTCGGCTCTCGGAGCACGCCGCGCTCGCGCTCTGAGCACGCCTACTTCAGTTGAACAAAGAGAGCAAGTGAAATCTATCGATAGAGCGATGATCCAGTGTTTACACACCGTGAAGTGAAAAATAAACATCGATAGGACGATTACCAGTGTGGCCCCATCCATCGACGCCCGCGAGCAGTTCTGCTGGTGCAAAACTATTTTTTGTAAGAGGCGCTCACTCAGTGTAAATTGTGCTTGCGCCGCCACCACTCTGGTAGAGTGTGTGTGTGCTTGGAGCGCGCAAAATTTGCACAAATATGAACACCCCCCATACCGCTACCCCCGGCGACGCGCATGACACTGCAGCTGCTGTTCCCTGGTGCTCGCCATCTCTGGCCAGGCAAACCAGCGAATTTCGCTATAATTTGCGCAACAACAACAACAAAGTCAACAATGCAAAAATTGCAAACCCAAACAATGCCAACAACGACACAAACAAAAACACTGAAAATGATAATAACGCCAACCAGGCCATCTTCAACAATGCCAACAAAAAACGTAAAATTGCGACAGTCGATGGTGACTCTGACTTGGATGCAGTGCCTTCTACTTCTGCTGGTGCTCGTGCCAGCGCCACGAGCACTTTTGATGATCTCTCAGATTCTTTTTTTTTAATGTGACAATATAATTTTATTTAATATTAATCAACCTACTAAAAGGTTATAAAATATTGTTTTCAACAAGGAATAAATAATAACATGGAATTTAAATATTAAATAACGTAAACATATCTTAACTCGATTTAACATATTACATATTACAATATCACATCAATAATACGGATCAGATTAACAATTAGCGGCCAGCAGTCCAGAGGTCGCTAGTGTGGAGGCGCTTTAAGCGTCGACGGGTTGATTCGACCCTAGTGAGCAGGCCAAATGGGTTGACATGGTTATGCAACCGGTCAGTTGTAACGACTTGTATGTCGGTTTATTCCGACTAAAGACTGACGGACGGTATCACCGAAGTCGTAGTGCAGCAGTCATATTGCTGCCGCAATGCCGATCCCAATAAGAATCATGGATTCAATTTGTGGAAGGCAGCGCGACGTGTCAGAACGCCAGCCACTCAGGCGGATCCCCATGATGCGACCGGACAACACGTGCAGTCGATCGGATGCAGAGATTCGCATCAGCATTTGCGGGATCAGCTGCACGGCCGTTTGCTCACGCCATTTGCTCTTGCGTCACCCGGCCGGAATACAGGAAACTGAGGCATTTTTAAATGCAAGAGTCTCGATCCTGTGTCAACCGATCACACCTCTCGCCCCTAATGAGGTCCGCTTGCAGATTCGCAGGCTGAAGTCCACTAAAGCCCCTGGCTATGATGGCGTCGACGGCAGAGTTGCTAAGGCCCTCCCCGAGGAGGGAGTGATGTTCCTGGTGCTGCTCTTTAACTCCATGGTTCGCATCCACCACTTCCCCACTCCGTGGAAGTGTGCTGTGATTGTGATGATTCCGAAACCTGGCAAGCCGGATAATCGTGTCTCGTCATATCGACCGATAAGCTTGCTGTCCACTTTCTCCAAAATATTTGAAAAAATATTTCTTGGAAGATTGTCGGCAGTAAGCGGCTTCCAGAGTGCCATTCCTGATCATCAGTTTGGCTTTAGGCATCACCATGGTACACCAGAGCAAGTTCATCGAGTCAGTGCCAGCATGGCCCTGGAAAATAAGCAGTACAGCGCTCTGCCGTCTTCCTGGATATCCAGCAAGCGTTTGATCGCGTATAAGGCATGATGGCCTGCTTTTTTAAGCTTAAGTCCCTACTCCCGTCGGCGCAGTTTTTACTGCTCAGGGCCTACCTGCTTGGCCGTTCATTTATGGTGGAAGTTAGGGGCGAGCGATCAAACATCCGCCGCATCGGAGCGGGTGTGCCGCAGGGTAGTGTCCTGGGACCTGCCCTGTCCACATTGCACACCGCGAGCATCTGCCGATTCCGGTAGCCAGAAACACGCTGCTTGCCACATACGCAGATGACACTGTGTTCCTTGCTAACTCCTCCACTGCCTGGAGAGCCTCGGCGGCTACGCAAAGGTTCTTGGATGGTTTTAGTACCTGGGCCAACCGGTGGAACATCTGCATCAATGAGAACAAGTCGTCAGCACTGTACGTGTGCGCTCAGGGGTGGTAGGGGGAGCAGTACCCAGAGTTTCCGACGCAACCACACGATCATACCTCAGGGGAATCATGTTCGCTACCTGGGTATATATATCTGGACAGAAAAGCGTCCCTGGCGGCAAAACACATACAGATCACGGCAGCAGCGAGATAGCTCACAAAAGGGCGAAACTCAACTGGTTGCTGAAGGCCATCCAGCAAACTCAGCTTGAGCAACAAGCTGCTGGTGTACAGGAGCAGTCATCGTGCCCACATGGACATATGGGATTCCATTTTGGGGCACAGCAGCAAAATCGTGGATTAATCAAATTCAAGTCTTGCAGAACAAGGTGCTAAGAGACATCTCTGGTGCTCCACCCTATGTGAGCAATATTACGCTGCACAATGACTTCCATGTACCGTCAGTCTTTAGTCAAATAAACCGACATACAAGTCGTTACAATGACCGGTTGCATAACCATGTCCAACCCATTGGCCTGCTCACTCGGGTCGAATTACAACCCGTCGACGCTTAAAGCGCCTCCACACCAGCGACCTCTGGACTGCTGGTCGCTAAGGGTTACATCTTGATCGTATTATTGATGTGATATTGTAATATGTAATATGTTAAATCCAGTTTTATATGTTTACGTTATTTAATATTTAAATTCCATGTTATTATTTATTCCTTGTTGAAAACAATATTTTATAACCTTTTAGTAGGTTGATTAATATTAAATAAAATTATATTGCCGCAGTAAAAAAAAAAAAAAAAAAAAAAAAAAAAAGCGTGGAACCCTCGAACGGGCGAAAGGTGGACAAAAGGTCACCTATAAAAAGGCCAGTAAGCCAAAGAGGCCAGAGAGGTCCGCAAGGAGAAGGCGCGCCCCGAGCGCAATGGTGACTCAGTTGCAGCGAAGGGAGACGCTACCTACGCGGATATACTCTCCGCAAGGTCAAAGCGGATGAAAAGCTTAGCGAGCTTGGGAAGGCGGTCTCCAGGGACTACGGAGAACCCAAAAGGGTGAGCTGCTACTGCTGCTGAACAAGCCAGGGACGGATACCTCGGCATTCAGGAGCCTTGTGTGCGATACGCTGGGCGAGAAAGCAGAGGTGCGATCCCTCGCTCACCGGGTGACCATCGAATGCAGGGACCTCGACGAGGTCAGTCACCACCAAGGAGGAAATGATCGCCGCGTTACGCGAGCAATTCGATGTGGAGATCCCTCCGGAGGACGTCACCCTGCGTAAGGCGTACGGGCAGACCCAAACTGCTTCAATTAGGCTGCCCGCAGATGGTGCAAAGAAGGCGCTGTCTACCGGGTCCCTAAAAGTGGGATGGGCGCGCTCGCGACTCCGGGTGCGCACTAACGTGACCAAATGCTTCAGATGCCTGGAGTTTGGCCACCTCGCTAGGCGGTGCAAGAGCGAGCACGACAGGTCGAATCTTTGCCGAAGATGCGGAGGAGAAAACCACCTGGCCAGAGGGACCCCGCCCCAAAGAGCCGCGGTGTCTGCTTGCTGCAAGGAGAAGAACGCGGAGTTCAAACACAGCGCTGGCAGCGGCAGATGTCCCATGTTCAGGAGTGCACTGGCCAAAAGAACATGAAGTGCGTCCAGCTGAACCTCAACCACTGCGAGGCAGCTCCAGGCCCTGCTGAGACAGTCGGTCAGGGAGACGCATGCAGGAGCACCTGGCCATAATCTGCGAGCCGTACAGGCCAATCTCTGGAAGCGGATGGGCGGCCAGCAAGTGTGGGAAAGCGGCCATCTGGTCTCTCCGTACACCACCGAAAGAAATCAGCACTGACCATGAAGGGTTTGTCCGTGCAAAGATTGACGCCATAACATTTTATAGCTGTTACGCCCCGCCAAGCTGGGACCTGAGGAGATTCCAGCAGTTGCTTGAAGAAATCTCGGAGGATGCTCGCGGCAGATCCCCCATGGTAATTGCCGGTGACTTCAACGCCTGGGCAGTAGAATGGGGCAGTCGTGTGACGAATGCCAGAGGTACCTGTCATGCTAGAGGAGTTCGCCTCAACCGACGTAAACCTAGCAAACGACGGGAGGCGGCTTACCTACAGCAAGGCTGGCAGAGGGTCCATCATAGACATTACCCTGCTGAGTAGCTCGCTATGCAGGAGGATGACGTGGAGAGTCAGCGATGACTTCACTTTCAGCGATCACCAAGCGATACACTTCGTGATCAATGAAATATCGCAAAGGCAATCAAGACCCCAAACATGTGGACCCAAGTGGAAGGGAAGCCTCCTGGATGAGGTGACCCTTACCGAAGCCCTGCGCTGTTCTGTATTCCCAGCCACCGGGCAATCCGCAGACAACATGGCGACAAGCCTAATGCGTTGCGTTACGGACGCATGCAATTTGTCTATGCCCAGGAGAAAGCCAAACAGACGAGCAACTCCCTGCTATTGGTGGAACGAAGAAATTAACCAACTAAGGAAAGCGTGCCTACTGGCCAGAAGGCGCTCCCAGCGCGCTAGGGGCCGCCCGGAATTCGCCAGTAAGCTGGATGACCTCAGAAGAGCCAAGAGAGAGCTGAAACGCAGCATCAAAAGAAGCAAGGCCAGCTGCTTTCGGGCAATCTGCGAGGAGGCTGACGTTAATCCTTGGGGAACCGCATACAAGGTTGTCATGAAGAAGATCCGGAGCCAGGAGACCGTTCGGGTAACATGCCCAATGGCTCTAGCCAACATAGTGACATAGTGGCAACGCTGTTCCCCCAGCACCCGAGGCGGCGAGAAATGGTACCAACCCAGCGAACGGAGCTTGTTCAGGCCGTCACGCCGGAAGAGGTCGTGGGGGCAATTAAGAGGATTCGGCGACAAAAAGGCCCCAGGACCTGACGGTATCCCCAACAAGGCACTGAAGCTGGCGGTCCGCACGATCCCAGAAGTATTTGCGGCCACCTCCTCAAAATGCCTACAGGACGGAGTGTTCCCGAGGCCGTGGAAGCGGCAGCGGCTAATCCTCCTGCCAAAAGGGGATAAGTCGTTCGACGACCCTTCAGGATATAGGCCTATCTGCCTCCTCGACTCGGCGGGAAAGGTCCTGGAGAGGATAATATACAACAGACTCCTGGCCATCATCGACGAAAAAAACGCGCTCTCAGCCAGCCAATACGGGTTTAGGAAAGCCCGCTCTACCGTGGATGCAATCCAGGCGGTGGTAGATATTGCGGCCAAGGCAATCGAGGGAACGAGGTGGAGGTGGGGCGACTGGGGCGACAAGGAGTATTGCGCTGTAATAACCCTTGACATACGCAACGCGTTCAACTCGGCGAACTGGTCGCGCATCATAACAGCCCTGGATGGAATCGGAGTACCGTCGTCCATATCATGTACCATATCCAACTATTTATCAGATCGGGTGTTGGAATATGATACAGAAGACGGACCAAGGACCTACGAGGTCACAGCAGGAGTGCCACAGGGCTCCGTTCTAGGCCCTCTGCTGTGGAACCTAATGTACGACGAGGTACTTAGGCTCGAACTGCCACGGGGCTGTACCCTCATTGGCTTCGCAGACGACCTGGCACTAGTTGTAGTAGCCAAGGAGTGCAAAGAGGTAGAGGCCGCAGCGAACGCGGCAATTAGAACTGTAGCAGAATGGATGAAGGATGCGAGCTTGGAACTTGCAGGCCATAAGACGGAGGCCGTACTCATTACTAGCCGCAAAGTAATAGAGTACATACAGGTGCAAGTCAACAACGACGTTGTGAAATCCAAGGAGTCTATAAGGAGTCTATAAAATACCTGGGCGTCAGGTTGGACAATAGACTCAGCTTCCGGCCGCATATAGAGTACGGCAGCCAGAGAGCAGCCAAAATACAAGGCGCTCTCTCGCGCATGCTGCCCAATGTTGGAGGTCCCAAGCCAGCAAGGCGCCAATTGATGGCGAGAGTGGTAGCCTCAGTACTGTTGTACGCGGCACCCATATGGGCGACGGCTGTGTCCAGGAACAAAGGGCTAAAAAGGAAGCTCTCGGCACCCTACAGGCTGAGCGCCCTCCGAGTGATCTCCGGCTTTCGCACGGTCTCGGAAGATGCAGCACTCGTCCTGGGCAGGAATGGTGCCAGTTGACCTGCTAGCGATGCGAGATGAAGGAGATCCGCGCTGGAAGGATAGCTGCGCCGGACGCTGTCGGCGGATCATCCGAAGCTCAGCAGAGCAGCGACGATGAGACGTCTGGCAGTACAGATGGAGCACGGCGAGTAAAGGAAGGTGGACGCCCCGATTAATCCCCAATGTAGAGGAATGGATTGGGAGGGATGGATTGGGAGAGACGCAGAAAGGGAGTTGCCGGATTACCACTTAACGCAGTTTATTTTCAGGTCGCCGGCGGCTACAGGAGCTACCTGCACAGGGGCAGGCACGAGGACATCCCGCAGTGCCCGACATGCCCGGACGCCATCGAGGACCCGGAACCTGTGCTCTGCCGTTGTTCGAGATCCAGGGGAGTGCTCCGGCTCAGTGCCCCCACCGGAGAGCTTGGTACAGCACATGATGGAGTTCTCCGTCACACTCGGAGAGATGTCCGCCAGCTCATCATATGCGTACAGAAGGATCTGAGATTATGCGAAACTGAGCGGCGAGTGACGGAGAGTGCCTAGTTAGGCAACCCACCCCGGTGAAGTAGTACTTTCCGGTGGTGATACCGCCGGGCGTGGGGGTGTGCGTGCGGCTGTTTTTAGTACGTATGCATCGACGTTGTCTTGGATAGCGTGCATGCACGGTGGCACGGGCCGCCTGTATCTCCGAGAAGATTCTCACCCCCATGGCGTATCCAAAAAAAAAAAAAAAAAAAAAACACTCGCACGCACACACACACACACAGTTCTTCAGTGTAAACTGCAAATTGTTCAACCCTAATTACTTAATGCCTTAAAAATGAGCTTATTAAAAGTTGCTGTCAGTTTAACTTGCACGAGTTTCGCACTGCCTCAATGACCACATCCCAATTTAACGACAATCCTCCATCCCCCCGTCTACACTGGCAGTCTCCACTATTTTTATACCATCCCTGCTGCATAATAGTCTCTTGTAAGTAAACGCACAGCAGCTGCCAAAAGTGCATGTTGTGAACAGAACTTAATTTTTAATTTACATGCTCTTCGACACTCGCTTGTGTATGGAAATCGGGCAAGAATATTGAGACTTGAACATATACCACGAGGCGACTCTCTGTAAAAACTTGTGAAAATCAATATAAAGAAAAATTATAAATAATATAATACAAAAGAAAATTATAACATAAAATTAAATAATATAATATATATATAAATAAGAAAGTAATTCAAATTTATGCTTCTTTATAAATTGAATTATTATTATTATTATAATTTTTAATGTAGTATTTATTTTTCGTTATATATATTTATTTATTAGTTATTTAATAATTCTATACTTCCTCATTTTTTATTTATTTTTTAATTTAATACTATAATATTTATATTAATTTGTCATTTTATTTGCTTAATTTTGATCGTTAAATATAATCGAGTAAATTCATTACCAAACTGGTTTATTAATTATTCGTGAAACATTTTTGTTGTTCGTATTATTATTGAACTTCATCACAATAAATATTTCTATTATATAAAAGTCCATTCATTTCAAAGAGTTTTTCAGATTTTATAGCGCATACAGCGCAAACATGTACGATTACAACAAAAGGATTTAAAATGGCGAGCCTGAATGTGTTTTGTCTGATATATATATATATATTTATATATATTCATTCATTCATTCATATATAAATATATTTGAATGTGTATTGTAATGAAATCCCTTTAAATGTTTATGAAAAATTCATGACGCGTGCAAATGGTGCGAAAACAACTTGTCTGCTTGTATGTGTGAGCCCCCCATTGTCAGTGTGTGTGCGTGTATGTGTGGCCAACATTGGGCAGCCACTGACAGCCAGCCAGTTGGTTGGCTAAGGGTGAAAATGACGGCGCCAAGCTTGGCAGACAGTCAGCATTGCATGCAAAATATGTTATGAAAAGAATGCAGAAATTTATTCTTGTTGTTGTTGTTGTTGTGTGTGTACATTTGCAGGCTGCTATAAATGACCAAGGAGCAGCAACCAGTGAGGGGGAGTGAAGGGAGGGGGAGGAAGGGCATCAGCCTCGCCTTGCACGTGATCACAAAAATGAATCCATTTGTTTGTTAACTCATTTTATTGACTTCAATTATGCAACAACAAAAAACAGAGCAAAATAAAGTAAATATGTATAAAAACGGTTATGGCAGCCCTGGTGTCAAAAACGTGCGCGTTAAGGTATAATGCAAGCAGGGCTGGGGCAGAAAAGTAGAACAGGGTGGTCATGCCAAGCGTTTTTTTTTACAGTTTTTCAACACTAATGAGGCTGTCTAGTGTTTTGCATAAAAAAGCATCCCAAACTGTAAGCGCGCGAGTTTTTTATGTTAATGGACAAGGCGCAAGCAGCACACACACACACACACACATCAACACACATGCAGGACACGCACGCACAGAGCGTAGTAAATGAAACTAGGCATCGTTTGTAGTGCAAGTCAATTTTTCGATAAATTGAAAAGTTTATTTAATACAAAACGTGATTCAATTACAAAACTGACCGAAAACACATACACAATCGGAGGGGGGCAGGGGCAGGGGGCAGCTCACAGCTGTCCTTTTTTTTGCCATGGACGCTGCAACATAATGTGCGTTGTCCTGTTTCACGTTGTCGTCCTCTCGAAAAAGCCAAAACTAGTTTTTGCTTGTAAAACGCAGCGTGTGCGCCATTTTTTTTTTCTCTTCTCCCTCTCTCTTGTTTGTTGTGTTGTTCGTGCCGCTCAATGGCGCTTTGTTAATGTTACGGAAATGTAACAGCAGAGTGTGTGTATGTGTGGGTGTGTGGCTGGGAAAGGGAAGGCGCAGCAGCCAGCAATCAACGGATGTGGCACACGCTGTGATTGTGGTCATCGCCTTCTTTTATTGAGAGTTGACTTCTTTTTTTTTTTGTTGTCTTTTTTGTGTGTGTTGATGCTGCTCGTATTCTGGCTCACTAACCACAACACCTGAATACAACAACAACAAACTTTGCTCAAAGCTTTGTGTCACAACTGTTTTTTTGTGTTAACATAATTGAATATTGATATTTAAATTGAATTATTTTGGTACAGTGCCAGTGGTATTGAATTGAATAGCTATGAAAGAACTGTCACAGTTCAAACGATAAGATAAGAGGTTATAATTGATAGAAAGCAATCAAATGCCTGTTATTATTGGCAAAGTTTAAGTAAATTATGTAAGTGAATTATTCGCAAGAGCTCATAAATTTCTATATTGAGCTCTTCAATGACTTCAATGCCCGCCCAGCACTCAATGAAACTTTCTAACCTCCAGGGCATAGGCGGCTGAAATATGCACCTCTTCCCCTCGCTCCGACCTTGACAGCAGCCATGTATTCACAACTGAAGATTATGGCTAATAAAAGGTAATAGTTTCATTATGTTTTTAATAAAAAATAAATTCACTTTCCTTGCTCCAAAAAGTATGCTACACCTTTTATTATTCATATTAATGTTAAAACAATGGTAAGCAAAAAACTTGCGAATAACTGTTACTTATATGAAATATATACAGTTAAGTTGGTTAGACACAAGGAGGAGTAAGTAGAGAGAACCAAAGGTGAATTAGATTAGCTAATTGTTCAGAGCATTTCATCCTTTATTTTTGAGAGAAGAATTACATTTTCAGCTGACAGCTGACAGCTGTAGTGCGCTTGCCCATTTAAATATTATACCTAAAAGTAGGCCACACGTTTCAATTGCCAAGCCAAGCTTTGGCCGAGATTTTGCCGACGCCCCCTAGAGGGTAAATTACTTCAACGGCGAGCCGCTCACCGGCTTGGCTGATAAAAGATTCTGATCGCCAAGGCAGTGGGCTGTCCTTGGAGGTGATCGGTTCGGACATAAAATTTTTTTTCCCACGTTTTTGATTTTCTCTTTTCTCTCCCCTCGTGGAGGTGAAAAAAAAGAAACCTAATCGAAAAGAAATCAAAAAGAACACGTGACAAGTGGAATTCTGTCCATGGAAGTACTCGGTTCGGATATAAAAACTTTTTTTCCGCGTTTTTGTTTTTCACTTTTTCCTCACCTCGCAGAGGTTAAAAAAAAAGAAGAAAACTAATAGAAAAGGAAAAAAATAAAAAGCAACACGTGACAAGTGGAATTCTGCCCATGGAGGTGATCGGTTCGAACATCTAATTTTTTTTCTCGTTTTTATCTCTATCCTTTCTCTCACCTCGTGGAGGTAGAAAAAAATAATAGAAAGGGAAACTAAAAAGAACATGTGTGAGAAAAAAATCGGGCTTAACCCAAGTTTTCTTCCAAATGAACA